>PVJD01009259.1:0-64572 GCA_004026545.1 Mormoops blainvillei | reverse complement strand
ACAAATTAAAGGTTTTAAAGTAATATATAATTCAAAGGGGGAAAACTCAAGGATTTTTTTGAATCTAAAAACAATTTCTTTTTCTATAGTAACATGGTCATGAGATTACAATTATGTTAACATGACAATAGACCTTTTAATAGTCACCAGGTGGAAAGTCTGACCAAAGATTACCCCAAAAGGAGTAATTCCTCCTTTTAGGACTGAACATAGTCACCGGCCACTGATCAAACATTCTGCTCTCTGCAAACTCTTACTTGCACTGGTCCCAGCAAAAGACCGTTAGAGACCACTCTGCAGTTAACCGTCTGCTGAGCTTCATGTCACTAGGAATTTTACACAAGAACTTTAGAAGAGCTTGATGTCATCATGTTTTATGATCACATACACCTTGCTGACTCTGGCACTGTGTTAATAGTTTCACTGGCACTGTGATTTTTTAATGCATACTTTTAGAACTCTGAATGACTGGCGTGTATTTCAAGACTTAGAAGACATCTAAAATTCTGAAAGTTGCCCAAGTCTGTCAGCATTTTCTTCTAGACTCAATAAATATGTTTGGCTGACTAAAAATGGGAGTGCATTCAGTTTTACCTAAGTATTCTACTCTAGAAACTCTGGAGGATGAAAATCCTCTACACTTGCATACTATATATTCTCCATCCATCAGATCTTATTAAATCTGAAGAATATTGAGAGTGGGCAAAAGACATTCAAGTTAAAAAATGTCATGCTACTCTTTTCTCTCCTCTAACTTGTATAGAATATACCTATTCAGGTTTCTAAGTTCCCCTTCGTTCTGGTTAAAGGACCTATCTCATCGCAGACCATATATAATAGCAACCTTATGTAATTTCAAAATATTTGTGATCAAAAAACATTTTCAAATGTAAAACAGTTCTTGAACATCTATAAAACTGTACATATTCTTGCTTGACAGTGTTATCCTACAAATCTTTTCTCAATAGAGGCATGGTATAGGACTTACCTTAGAAAATCTATTAAATTCAAATGTCTTCATTTTATTCTGTTTACATCAACCATAATATAACTCAAATCACTTTTTTCCTGACACATAAAACACTATGATAAACCCATTTGAACTTGAACTCTTCCAAGAACATGTAAACTCATGTGCACTTTTATTTTTGGTCATATATTTAAATATTTTCTTCTTTGAATAGCTGGTATCTCAGGATAGGAAATGAAATTATGCTAGTAACTAGTAATTTAACATTAAAACAATCCCTAAATTTTTCTATGTCAAAGTGCATTTACAATATAAACAAGCCATAAATGAAGCTACAAATCACAACCACACACTCGAGTGGTTTTCAAATTTCAAATTCAGTCCAAATAAATCAAAGAGAAAAGTGCTAACAGAGCAAATCTGAAACAAGTTCATGGGGATTCGGCAATGAGTCATCAAAGCGAAATCTTTTGGAAACCATACTGCCATCCTCTGGGATATTCTCTTTGTCTTCTCGATCACTACAGGTGCCATTACAAGACGATTTCGAAGTCTTGTCTTCTGAGGACCTTGTTGTATGATCCTGACTCTGAGAGAAACTGGAAGTTTCTTCAGGGTGAAACAAATTTCCAAAGTCCCATTGCTGTAGCCACGAATGAGAAAGGCAGGTTTCTGCTGTTGGTCTTTTCCTTGGAAAGAAAACACCAAGGAAAAATTGAGAAATAAAAATTTAGTTGAGAATGTCTGCAGTTCAAAATATCATCAAGTTATGTTTTATAATTATGAAATAACATACACTCACAGTTTAGAAGGGAATAACAGGAAAATTGAAGTACCTAGAAATTTCTTTAATTCTGACATGTGCTAAAAATTCAATTTATCATGGAGCTTACAGATGAAACTAGTTGAAAAGTTTGAGAATGTATGTTAGCCTCACAAATAAGAATTAGTAAAATTAATTGTCTCGGGTTTATTGACTCTTTGAAGGAAAATACATGTAAGTAATTTATTATCTCTATTATTATTTTGTGTTATTAAAAGCAATAACTGCTAAATCTTAAAAACAAAAGCTATTCTTCAATTATGTTTATCTAACATTTTGAGTTTTTAAATTTTGTTTTCTATTACGAAGGTAATATAGTCAAATATCACAATATCTCAAAAGTAAGGAAAACACCTATCTTTACTGAGAACTCCAACCTTCACACAACCACCACTACCATTAAAACATGTTTTCTTAGTCTTTGTTTTTGTGTTCATTTTTTATCAGATTATAAAAAAAAAATGTTCTCATTATAGAAATTTTAGAATCTAGGTAAAAAAAAATATTTAAGAAAATGAAAACTTCCTATAAGCAGAAACAAATAGTATTATTACTATTTCTACTAAATAACCATTCATGTCCAAAACATAGCCAGTGAGAGTTTGCTCAGGCATCAGTCAATAAAATAATTAATAAAACTATGAGGAGTTTTTTCTTAAACAGATAAAGAAACTGAGTCCTTTAGGAGATTAAGTAATTATTAGAAATAAAAGACCTGACAAGTAAAAAAAAAAAAAACAGACTCCCAGCCCAAGGCACTGTAACACAGCTTCTGCACTAAGTAATATCCAGGTCATTTTAAAGTCAACACTGCTGATCCTGGTAAACAAAACGGGGGTCAGCTTCCCGAGCCCCACCCCCGCTCCTAAGCCACAGTTTCAAGTCCCTTCTTAAATAAGCAGTCAAAGAGCATCTGATCCTTAAAGATCTGACACCTAGTAATTTGTACTTGTTACATAACTATAATTATTTAACTACAAATCATTCACAAAAAAGTCTTATAACCAGCCATGTATACTGTAAACCTTCTATTTCTAATTATTTTAGAGAATTTCAGGAATTAGTAGCAGGTTGAGAGAAAAATAACCCAAATCTTCTCTTTACTCCAAATTTCCTGTTGTATATTTTATATATTCAATGTTTGAAGTTACAAATTTGCTATTTAATGATCTCTCACACCTCTTCCCCATTTTACTTGAGATCAAATTTTAATAATTTTATACTATTTTAGAACATACAGACATTTATTATTTATTTTATAATAGTATTTAAACATATTAATGCTCTTACTTACTCTGGGTTTTTTACTAAAAGACTCTGGATAAAATCTGTGGCCAGCTGTGAAACTGATGAAAAAGTTTCTTCTGAATAATCTACATTAACTTGAGAAATATTGAGGTATGTTTCTTGATTATCTTCTCCCACAAATGGGGATGTATGAGTTATCAACATATAGGCTATTATACCAATATTCCTGAAAAACAAAAAAAGGGAGAAGAGGGGAATTTTAAATGTGTTACTCTTAAAACATTTATATAAAATAAAATTGATACTCAGCATATTCCTGTCCTCAACTTGTCCAGTTAAACTACAGACAAATTGCTTTTAGAAGTTCCCATATTATTAAAACTAAAATAATTGTGTTATCTCAAAGTTTGCCTCACAAAAAAAGAATATGGGGGGAGGGGATTGACATGTGTTATATAATCATACATATAATGTATTAAATATATATCATTATGCCCTTCATACAGACACACTTGTTAACAAGTACACACAGCTCCTCAAAAGGTAGTATTTCTCAAATGGTGTCCAATAACATAGTAATGACCTGGGAGACATACACAGGGTTTTTCTGCAAACAGAGTCAGCAAGTTTGGCAAAGTACAGAGTTGGGTAGGTAGATATTTTTTTCACTGTAACACTTTTCAGAGCCTTAAATATGTTAATGACAAGTCCTGTGCTCAGGAGCCAGGAGGAGACAATACATACAGTATGTTTCACCCACTTATTCAGCCACAGGACCCTTTTTCCTTGGCAAACCCGTTACAGTTCCATGGAACACAGAGAACAGTCTAAACTCTTACACTTGGCCTGTGGAGTCGGACCCCTACAGTGGTCGTAACTAAGGTTCCACTATCAATTCCAGTTCTCCTCCCTATGGTCTTCTCTTTGTGCCAGCCACAAAAACTCACGATACCCTAGTTTATAAGAGTGTTCTTTTATGATATATTCCCATTAAACTAAACTTCTGCATTGATCTGACCTCATTTTTCTGCTTAGTAAATATCTCCCTAGTTCTTCTAGACCTAGATCAGATGTTTTCCATCTGGTGCTTGTCTGATGCTTCCTCCAAGCTGATTAAATAGCATTTCATCTTTATAATAGAACATGTAGCACAGTAGCGTGACTATTTTGTTCTTTTACTAGATCGAGTCTTCCTCCAGGAAAGGGATTTTCCTACTTATTTCTGTACCTTTGGCTCCGGGCCAAAGTGTTACTTAAAAAGAATGAATAGGTAAGTGTTTTCCTGTGGCATGACACTTGAGTAAAATCTTTTCAAAAAAGTCTTATTATTTACATTTGGAATCAAAGAACCCTAGCATATACACTACCCAACTGTTAGTAAAGGCATTTAGGTAATTAAACAAAATCTTACCACATATCGGTTGCTGTGGTAATAGGATCATAATTCAGGATTTCTGGAGCTGAAAGAGAAAATCCAATTCAAATTCAGTACTGACAAATTTAAAAACATGCAAATTACATTAAATTAAAATTTGATTTAATTTTAAAGAACTACCCATAGAAGAGCAACAGAAATAACATCATACTAATTATGCTGTGATTTGGACATTTAAACATATCTAATGTTAAGCAAATTATATACCCACATGGTTCAAAAGCACCAATAATATTCTTAAAGTAACTGATAGCTGTATGTATTATTTTTCACTCATTAAGATTAATTTCAGAAAATATAATTATGAAGAAATAAAATAAAATATAATTATGGAGAAATAAAATGTTAGAAGCTAGAGTCTTCTTTAAACCTTATTTTACTACTCTGTTAGGAACCAGTTTGGGTTATTTCATTAGATTAATTTATGTTTCTCTTTTGAGGGTAAATAGCATCATATGCATTTCATAATGACATTATTAGCAAATTATGTTTCCTGGAAGGGTTCTAGATTTTCAAGTAAATTTAATAACCCTCCTTAACTATCACAAACCCAATTTCCTAAACAATGAATTTCCCACATCTCCTCCCCTGCCAAAATGTTTTTAAAAGTGCAAAATAAATTCTCTATACTTTCTAAACATTACCATAAATTTCAAATTAGTAGACCACAAACTCAGATTTATGCTTGAATAATTTTTTTGCTTCACAGTATGGTTTCATAACTTCTCCAAGAAAAATCAGTTACAAAGCCCAACAGTTTTGTTAATAAAGCCTTTGAGACATGAACGCCACTGCACCACCTATACAACCCTTTCATATACTTCTGTGAGCTGTGTTATTTATAACTACAATCATTCCTTCTAGAACACTATTGCCTCTATTAGTATTCACGAGTTAGTAATTTGCTTTATTTTCCATTTTGGGTAAGTCAGCTGCCTAGCCTGAATACCACCTGTTCTGTTTAGTTCCATGCCTACATGGGGATATCAACATAAGCAAAACCAAAAAAGTATAAAAAGATTATTACTATATAATTTAAAAACTTTAAATTTACATAGTGCTTTAAACAACTTAAAAATCTTTATCTTCATAATCTAATTTGTTGGTTTAGTACAATATTACTAGATTATCTAATCACGGATTTTTTTTTTTTTTGGTCACTCTTATTCAAAACCCTTTTACAAACTAAGGTAAAACTTCACATTTTAAAGCAGCAACAACAAGAACAAAAAAAACCAAGGGGTCTTTCTAACAATTCCTGCAGACTGAAAATATTTGTATTAACAGCTTTAGAGTTGGGACCAGGACAAAAACAGAAGTGACGACTATTTCAACACCCTGGCTTCAGAGGTAATAATGGGCCCCTTGATTCTGGTTTCCTCTTTTTCCATTTTCTCTTGCTTCCCTTTCACCCCAAAATTAAACTTTTGAATTTATATGCCCAACATCCTGTGAATTGTTGTGAATGTTTCAATAATCTTACATTTACCACAGTTCTTCCAAATGTGTCATAACCAAATTTCAATGCACTAAAATACTTAAACCAAATATATCCTGGAATTACATGCTCTAAAATATACTTAACCAGAGGTATCATTTAGTTAATCAATTTCAAAATGGCACAGAAAATGAGAGGAAACTCTTACCTAAGTATTCTGGTGTTCCCATGATTTCCCGAAGTTCACAAGCATTTCCTATTTTTCGAGACATTCCAAAATCTACAATTTTTATGTCCCCAAGAGGGTATATGCTGCTCAATAATATATTCTGTGGCTAATAAAGCACAACAACAACAACAAATCAGTAATATAGAGCACTAAAAGACTACTAGTCTCAGACTGGAGGTAAAGTAAGTGGAACTTATTGCTTACACATTTCATTGAGTCAGTCATCAAACATTTACTAAGCTACTATTGAGGAGAAGCTATACATTTGATGATAAATAAATATACTCAAAGACAATTCTTGGTTTAGAGGAAAAACATAGATGCGCAGATAGACTGATTAATTGATTATGGAATGTAGGCTACTCAGTAGTAAAGACTACTTAATTCTGCCCATAAGAAAGTCCAAAAAGGCTCTGCCATAGAGATAATGCTTAAGCTGAATCTTAAAGGATAAACAGGATTATGCCGGTTAGAAAGGTGCTTTGGGGAATAGCACAAAAGACATGCATTTCCAGGAACAGAAAATGGTTCAGTACAGTACGGTGGTTTGAGGTCTGACAGTTCCCAGGTTTGTAGCTTAGACAGTAAGATGCATGCTAGAGGCTATGGAAAGGAGATTATATAGAAAAGAGAAGAGTCCAATGTTAAAAAAATAAGATACAGATTGATTCAGATTTTAAGGTCCTTGAGTAGCTGTGGAGGAAGGACAGGGAGAAAGGATAACAGCATAAGAGGCTGAAGTGGTAATAGGGCTTGGGAAAGAGGCCCAAATGATCTGAAGGAGTAAGAGGAGGAGTCAAAAGACCTAAAGCCTCAAGAGAAAGATGAATGAGTATGAGGGTGCAAAGCAATGAGGACTAGTATGAAGTTATCTTCAGAGATGGAGGTCAGAATTGAGTATTTCAGAGGTAGGCGGTTTTATGAAACAGGAAGATTAGGAATGTACGAATGAGGTGGAATGGAATGATGGCTGTCAGGGGTGTACAACTGCAGCCCACGGGCTGCATGCAGCCCAGGGTGGCTATAAATGCGGCCCAACACAAAATCATCAATTTACTTAAAACATTATGAGGATTTTTTGTGATTATGTGTTGCAATGTATTTAATGTGTGGCCCAAGATAACTCTTCTTTCAATGTGGCCCAGAGATGCCAAAAGGCTGGAGACCCTGGGGTCTTAGATCATAGAGAAATGACGGTTTTTTAAGAGTCCAGTGATTAATGTGAACTGCTCACACATGCAGGCTTCTCCTCTCTGCCAATACAAAATTAAGTCCATGCAGCACACAGGTAAACAAAGAGCACAACCAGTGCCGTCTAGACCAGCATGATCTCACTGCTGTTTCCAACCAACACCAGCCTGCAATTGTGCAAACCAAGAGCAGAAAAGGAACAAAAGTGTAGTGTTACCTAAAATCACATGTTACGTTACCTTTAAATCAAGGTGTACAATGTTATTCTGATGTAGATAATAAACTCCTTCAAGTATTTGTTTAATGAGTCTGATAATGTCGCTTTCAGAGACCATTTCAGCCAGCTCAGGTAAACACAAGTTGAAAATTTCTCCTCCAGCAGCACTGAAATAAAATTTAAACAGAAACTTGAAAAATCATTGACCTAAATATGATATTTTAAAATATCGTATACTTGTTAAGTAAAAGACACACAGCCATCTAAACTTTAGTCTCCCTAATATACACATTTAAGGAGTGGAGAGAGGATGTGGGAGGGATCTTTAAGGAACAAAGTAGATGACATGAATATTTAAAATTCTGGATACTAATACTTGAACATTTAATAAATATAATTAAATTGTTTTATAATTCAATAATAATTGCCTTAACTATGCAATAAAAATAACAGCTAACACTAGGAGCTCAGTTCTGCTCTGTGTCTTCATTTTATTCATTTATATATAAATATAAATATCTATTTTGATCCTCATGACAACCATGTGTGGTAGGTAGTTATTATTTCCCATTTTACAGATGAAAAAACAAGTGCAAATAGGATAAAGCAACGTGTACAAGGTCACACGCAAATAGATGGACCAGAATCTGAATCTGAATCTGAATCTGTATTAAAACAGGTGAAAATCAACATTCTTAACCAATATCCTGTTTGGCAGTTTCACAAAGAATATGTAGGTCAGAACCCAAATCTTTCTTTTTTTTTTTTTTAAAGAATTGAAAAGCCAAAAAATGTTGATAAAGACATGGTGAAAAATTCCTAGGCTGGGAATCAAATGATGCAAATTTAAATCTTAAATCTGTTATTTAGAGCAATATAACTTAGGGTCAGTCACTTATTTGTGCTTCCTCATCTATAAGAGATATCACAAGGCAAAAGATTTGTTTTTTGAGGACTAAATCTAAATAAGTAAGATAAAATGTCTCAGCCCTGGTTGAGTGGCTCACTTGATTGGAGTGTGGCCCAATATACGAAAGGCTACAGGTTCAATCCCTAGTCAGGGCACATGCCTACGTTTCGGGTTCAATGCCCAGTTGGGGGGGCATGTATGGGGGGCAAGTTATCAATGTTTCTCTTTCTCTGTCTGTCTTTCCCTCTCTCTCTAAAATCAGTAAGTATATCCCAGGGAGAGAATTAAAAAAAAAAAAAGAAGATAAAATACTTCAGTCAGAACATCATGTAAAAAAAAATCTAGATGGTTAAGTCATCAAATTTATAAGGTATGTTTGGGAATATCTCAAGTAAATCATATCCAATGTGATTAAAAAAAAATTCACTCACTCTAGAAAACACTATTATTTTTATTTCTTTGGTTCACTGCTATATCCACAGCACTGAGAATAGTGTCTGGCATGCAGAAGGTGTTTAGTGTTTGTTTGCTGAATGAATGAATCAATGAATGAATGAACCAATGAATGAATGAATGATGGAATACGCAGTCATTCTTCAGAGCGGCTAAAACTGAAATTCAGAAATCTCACTGACTACCAAAAGGATGTATTAGGAGCCATGAGGAAAAAAAAATATCAATGCCTGTCACAAATTTGAGTCTCACGTTGAAAGTCATAGGACTGACCCTTCATACTGCTGATGTAACTAGAAGTTGAGTAATCCATACAGAGTGTGCCAGCAGTTAGGGGCCTCAGAGGTTTGCTGCTTTACACTTTGTTTATGATATTCCAAAGAAAATTGTGTGACAGATGGTAAGGAACACAAGTGAAAGCACTGATCATGTATACTTCATACTTCAATTTCCCCAAACCTCTGCCCCTCTCAAAAAGTTCATGAGAAATTAACTTTAATACTCGTCTTTATCATGGTAAAGACAATCTGAGTATGAAACATTTAGTTTGCTTTAAAATTTATCATAGTGAACTCTACCTAGTATATTCCTGCAAAGGTTGCAGATGATATTACTGATGCAATGGTAAGCAAATGTGCCTGTTTCTCTACTGTAATATAATGATACATAATGAAAAATGACAGATCCTACTCCACTGGGTTGCTGTAAGAATTAAGTTAGATAAGCCATATAAAGTGCTGAATATAACAGATATTATAAGGGTCAAAGTAGATCAACACAGTATCTGACACATGGTGTTCAATAAATATTAGCTATTATTATAATGAGTAACAAATATTAATTCCTTATCTAGCCAATATCCAGCCTTTCTGAATTTGGGCCTTCTTACTAAACTCTGATTAGGAAGGCAATTTAAACAGTCTTTGCTAAATTAATATTCAGTTTTAGAAACACTATATCACACATAAAAAACACATACAATATATTCTTAAGTAAAAAAGAGGGTTACAATAGCGTACTCCCAATATATCACAATTTGTTTCTAAAGGTAGATATGCATAGACTAAAAAATGATTTTAAAATACAGGAATATGCCATAAAAGTAAACATAGTTTACATATGATTTCCTTTTTTTGTATCTTCTATATTTAACACAATGAACAGGTGATTTTATAACCATCGAAAGTATCCTAGGGGTTTCTGTTTGCCTATTTCAGTAACGAGATGAAATAAATGCTAGATTGTCTCTTTCTTTTAGTTTGGCAAACTGACCAATGTCTACTGTAGGACTACCATTTTTCCCACAAAAGAGGTACACAGGGGAGCTATGGGAAACAGAAAGTGAGAAAGAATTAAGAGGAGGGAAAAAACAGACAACATAAGAAGCAGATTACAGAAATTGGCAAAAACTGAATAAATACTTTGGCAGGTAAAGAAGAAATATCGCAACATGTCAACAAATGGTGAATCAAGAGGAAGAGTGGAGTGTTAACTGTACTATTCTTTCGACATCTCTGTAGATTTGAAATTTTGTAAAATACAAAAATGATAGTATGTCAAAACTTCTGATGCCCTTTACTGTTGCTACTTAGATGAACCCAAAAAGAGGGTTTTATTAAAGTGGACAATGCCCCTATGCATATTTACCCGCCAAACCTAGAGCTCCATTTCTGTTTTGGAAGTTACTTTTCATGTAGTCAAACATGCAAGTGTCACGCAAGGAGATAACTTTTTTTTTAAATCCTCATTGGAGGATATGTTTATTGATCTTAGATTTTAAAGAGAGAGGAAGGGCAGAAGAAGGAGGAGGGGGAGAGAATGATTGGTTGCCTCCCATATGTGCCCCAATTGGGGACTGAACCCACATCCTAGGTATGTGCCCTGACTGAGGCTCAAACCTGCAACCTTTTGGTGTACAGGATGATGTTCCAACCAACTGATCCACCCAGCCAGGGCAGTAGATAACTTTTTAAAGGTCAGCTGAAGAATCTGACAAATGTAAACACAAAATAAAATCACATTGGTAATATCCTTGGCTCTTCTGCAATCCTAATTTATTTTAAAGGTGCTATAATTTACCTTACTTAGCACATTTTGTTCTGGGAAATATACGTAGTATTCACTCTTGTTAGTTTAACATTTTGCAAAATAATTATTTTCATTTACAAGTTGATTCTAGGCAATCACTTTCCTGATACAGAAACAATGGTTTTTTAATAAATATATAAACAAACCTCCTCATCCTTAAGATAACTGAGTACTAAAGTTAGGTTAATTCTACTTTTAAATTCAAATAAGCAATAATGCAGATTAGCTGCTAAAAAGAATTACAAAGAATTACACTTATTATGCATTTTTTAAAACAAATATTTATCTTTTTAGTTTATTATAAAGTAGATGTGTTTTATAAAAGACTATCAGAACCTAAAGCATGCTAAACATAAATTTAGTCGATCTCTTCAACTGTTGCAGATATTCAAACACATGTGTCAGGCTGTCATGCACTACAGGCACCATTTTAGAGTCACATATCAATATACCGGTTAATAAACCAGTTAGCTTAACCATGCTCTTCCCCCGGCCTGACAAATTGCTGACTATTTGGGTGTTTTCAACTTTCACTGAGTTAAGGGAAGAGATATTTTATTTCTTATTGCTCTAATTTCTAACATGGTATTCTGCACATCACACATACTAACAAACAAGGTGCTAGGCATAACTTCATGCAAGTTTACCTATCATTCTCTTTGGTTTATTCCATGGATGTGTTTGTCAAGTAGAGGGATGAAATATGTAAATAATTTCAATTCTATTTGCCTATCAGATCATTTCTCAAAAAATTCATTAAATTTCTGTTCCATTAGCAATGAAAGTACATTCCTATCACCACATTCCCTAAACATTTTGTTGTTACTTATTTTGTGCTACTTAATTAGTTTTAGTGTCTGTGGGGCTGTACATTTAGCCATGTGAAAATATGTGAATATAAACTATGTTCCTCAAATATTTTATCACAGGCTTGTTTACAAGTTCTTGTCATACTTTTATCATTCTAGTTCTTGACATTTCAAGTCATCTTATCCCACCAAGTAAATAGGTACTGTGAATTTACTTAAATTTTTTAAAGTGTATACTTACTATTCCAATACCAAAATGATTTCACTAGTATTTTCATAGACTTCATGAAGATTAATCACATGGGGACAGGACTTTGCCAATTCAAGTACAGCAATCTCGTGCAGAATCTCTGCTCGACAGTCTTGTCCTCTTCTTCTCTTTTTGAGAAATTTTGCAGCATATTCTTGGCCAGTAGATTTTGATATACACTGTCTAACCACAGCAAATTTTCCTCTGGGGAAAAAAAATAAGGACAATCAATTTTAACTTTTCCATAAAGAGCAATGTTAGTATAACACAAATACTGTTATACCTCGAATTTAAAGTCAATTCTTTAAAAAAATCATGCAATTTTTGTTCTTTCTCATAACTGCTGCATGTACTTTTATAAAATTTATAGTACTATCACATAAAAGTGAAAAGGTCAAATGTAACAATAGGATAGACAGAATTATATTCGTTCTCCACTATTAATATAAAACATTATCGTTGTAGGGGGAGACCTCATTTTTATGCCAACTCCATGCAAGCTCTTCATTTAAATTATTGTGTTTAAGTGTCACAACAATCCTATCTAGTAAATGCTATTCTATTTTGCAGGTCCCAGAGAGGATATGTATCTTGCTCTGTTTCCAAAGACCATACCCTTAACAGCTTTTACTCTCTAGTCAAAATAGTTTTCCTTCAAATATAAACAATTAAAATGAACGCAAAAATGGATGCTTGACATTTAATTTTATTAGTGTAGTCACTTTGCCTTTCAACACCACTTTTAATAACTTTGAAGCTTTCTATCACAATTTGTCAATTATATTACCAATAAATCTCTTAGTATTGCTCAGCAGTCTATGAAGCCTGTAACGGATATCAAAGGGATATATGTCCTATGGAAGGTACCTAAAGACACTTCACCATCAACTGAGAAAATTAATGCTTATCAACAGCTATGTACAAGCTCACCCATTACAGTCATGTATATCAATTTAAGAATAAATGTGTGTTTAGCTCTCCCCAATGGAAGTGTTCAGTATCTCATCCAAACTTTAAAGACACAGGCAAATGTGTGCATTCTCAGCCTGTAGTTGCCCAAAATCTAGTTTCCCAAAGACCTACAGCTATTTTTAGTAATGCTATTTTAAGATACTAATAACAGCTATTAACTGCCTACCCAGAAAAATGTGCACATGCCCTTCAACAGAAAGATCTACATACAATTCCAGAGGGTTTTCAGATTTCAAAGCCCATTCATAAACCTTCTAAGCCTGGGCTCAGGGAATCCAAAATTAAGAACCTCTATCATAAGGCTCAACTTACTCTCTAGATACTAACAAATCAAGCACAAATAAAGAACCTTCAGAGAGTTAACTTCTGTTCCACCGCTCCTCTTGTCCCAATTTCCCTTAGAATATACTTCGAACAGCACATCAGGTGCTGTTTCACAAGGAAAACTTTTCAACACATTTGATATTTAAATTTGGGGTGGGGGACAAATTATATTGCTTGATTGTATTTTACTTACTATTCTCAAAGACCAGGATGACAAAGATTCCTATTCTTTATTTCTCAAATATCCTCCAAATTGGTGCCAATGAAATACACTGGAAATCAAGCTGAAAAATTATAGCTACTAATGCAAAAAAAGTGACTGAGCTATAATTTGACTCTTCTTCATTTTTCAAAATATACATCAACTCAATAAAAATCTGCATGCACAAACCTGAGTCTTTGAAAGAACTTTTCATTTATTATTTGAGGATGTTTAATTTTAACTATAAGATATTTTCTTATTGTATGCAAAAGAAATACAAATTGATGCATTTCAATTAACACACCCAAAGTTAATCATTCCCTTAACTTTATATTTGAACCACTCAAGTTTTATAGATTTTATACTGAATAAACTAAGTGAGGCTAAGATTAAATGACTCATGAAAGGTCATACATGGAGCTAGAGTGCCAAGAATTAAACTGTGGAATGTGAATTCCTAGCTTTCTGTTCTAAAACACTACAAAACAATTCCTTCAAAATAGTTTTTTTTTAAAGAAGTGTAACTCACTTCTGCCAATTCTTTCTTAGATTTAGAAGCAAAAATTTGCCTAGAACAGAAAGGAAATTGTAAGTTTTATGAAGAAATCCACTTTGTAAAACTTAGGAAACAGAAACTAGTAGGCCAAGAAAACTGTCCGCATAGTTTATAGCACCAATTCTGACGGTTTAGTTCAGCTGTAATTTTATAAATGTATCTACAACCCACGATTTTCTCAGAAACAAAATTAAACAATAACACTTTGTACCTCATTGTTTCAGGTATTCTAAAGATGCTTTCTTAAGCAAGTTTAGTTCTCATTAACCCAGGGCAAAGGTGATCAAATGATTTTGAATAATTATTTATTTGTCAATGTTCGCCACTAAGTAAAAGACCCATGAAGGCAAAGACCCTGTGTGTCCTATTACTACAGTAATTATAAAATCTACACGTTGCTAACTAGCACATAATAGAAAAAAACATCTTCTGAATGAATGCAAGATTTAAGAACCTACTATAATACCATATGTTGTGCTGTTCTGAATCCTATACATAAAGCATTTATACTTTTAAAGCTTATTTGAGATTCCAATAATATTTTACATATATATTCATTTACATACTATTAAATAAGGTAATACTTATGAAATGACTTAGAAAAAAACCGAGTATTTTATTTCTACTCTAAAATGCTAATTGTGGTTTAGAAGTATCAAACATAAACTTCAATACATAATGCTTCTATATCAAATTTTAACATAAACATTGTAAAAAATTTAAAATCCTTAACGAATACAGATAATTAATTCATACCCTAAAAAGGCAAATCTGACTAGATTTCCCAGCAGTGAAAAGGTCTAGTAGTTACCCTTCTGCTTTCTAGAATAAACAATAAAATGTGAAGGGGGGGCGGGGAAGCCACAAAGGAAGCTGACGTTTATTTCTGCATTGGCCTCACCCTTCTGACCACAGAAGGCCTATGAAAGCTTGCCTTAGTTGAGGGAAGGGTAAAAAAAACTTACCCAACATGTTAAAAAACAGGAACAACACAGTTCTGAGAATAGTCGAAATGAACTGTTAGCTTTTCCATCTTATTTTAGTCTGTTAAAGGTAAATGAATTCTAAAACACTAACATCTTAAAATTAATAAAAAGCAATTGATTTAGAAAGATAACTTGTCAGTTCACCACATGCCAGACTTATAGTTCATATACTTCAAAATGTACAAGCCTCAGGAGAAACAAGATTATGATCCTAATTTGCATTTCACAAAGGTACAGAATATTAAAATTGGTAATGGTAGTAAAAGAGCCAAAGCAAGTTCTTGGCAGATGAAAGGTTATGATTTCTAATTTATCAAGGTTTACTAATTATATATATCAATATTTACCATGTGACTCAGTAGCCCATATCAATTAAAAGTGTTAGGTCTCTTTCATAAAGATATTAGAAGATGGGATATTAGAAATCTGAATTTGTTTTCATTAAATTCCAATAAGTTTTTGCTCCAAAATATTAAAAAGTACATCTGATTCCAGTTTATGATTTTTATGATGGTCTCTCATTTGTAAAGCAATTTTTAATTATTAATATTGTCCTCTGAAAAGTTTAACCTCTCCAAAACCCTCGAAGAAAAAAATATTTTAGACTTTCTAGCTCCCATATGTCATATTTTACAAAGTTAATTTAATAAACATAGGTATATTTACTCATCAAAATAGTAACTTAGAAAAAAAGAAATGAATGCCCTTTATTGTGTGTACTATTCAAGGCACATTCAGTTACCTGCTCAAAGCAGTTTCCAAACATTTTTGCAACAGAAGGAAACATGTAGACATCTAATTGACTCTCTCATCTTAAAGAAAGGGAAATCATACAACTAAGTAGATCACAGGACTTTAGACGACTTTAGGTTCAGAGTAAAATTAGGTCAGGTGACTTCAACTTAATCCATTTTGACAATATACTACAAGGATGCCATGTGACACACATTTGACATGGCTGTTAAAAAGAAAGAAAACTCCTAATGGAGTCTTATGCTACCTCAAGTAAAGTTTTGTTCTACTGTAGATGGTAAGATATTGACAATATTATGTCCACGCTAAGTCTCCTTATTTTAAGACTAACAATGAAAAATACAGAGTGGTTCAGAAGAGGGTTACTGGATCAAGGAAGGCTATCTGGAAGCCAGGTAAGATGAGCATTTAAGGAAACTGGCAATGTTTAGCCACATTCAAATCTCTGAAGGATTTTCACATGGACATTATACGTAGCTACAAAAAGAGAACCATGTCTATTGGGTGGATGTTAACAAGAGTAGAAAACAGAACTTGCTGTGGCTAACAAGTGCCCACAAAATGGAACAGACACATTCTGAGGTAGTGAGTTCCCCATCACTGAAGCATTCAAGTTGAGGCTGAATAAACAGCTTGTTACAAAGATTATAGATGACTTCTGCTGCTACATGACATAAAAAATTAACTTAGAAGACCACTGACCACCAAAGTCCTTCCAATGCTAAGATTCTATGACTATTCCATGTGAGATATAGGTAACTAATAGAAAATGTATGCTTCCCTATTATAATAAAAGAGAAATAATTACAGATTTAGAATGAAACAATATTTTTTATTTTTTTTAAAGATTTTTTATTTGTTTATTTTTAGACAGAGGGGAAGGGAGGGAGAAAAAGAGGGAGAAAAACATCAACATGTGGTTGTCTCTTGCATGTCCCTTACTGGGGACCTGGCCTGTAACCCGAGCATTTGCCCTGACCGGGAATCGAACCAGCGACCCTTTGGTTTGCAGGCTTGCGCTCAATCCACTCAGCCACACCAGCCAGGGTTAGAACTAAACAATTTTTAAAAACCATTCTGAAAGACTTTTAAAACTGTATCTTTTAATAAACCCAAAGCTGTATCTTTTAAAGGACCCAGATATTTTGTACATATAATTAAATAAATATAACAGAAATTATGAAATGTACTTTCACATTCAGTTCTTAGTCTGATGAGGTGGACAGCATCCTTATTTTACAAAATAAAGACTGCATCCAACATTTGCCAAGAACACAATTACTTTTCATAATTCAGTCAACTTTTGCTTTGACATTGAGGTTTTCAAAGATAAAAATCAATCACACTATTTTACTGTACACTTATCAATGCAAACACAGAGTCAGTAAATTAGTAAACCATTTAAATGTAAGCCAAATTCTTGCCTCAGAACTAAAAATAAACTGAAGACAGAAACTGATCACCATTTTCTAACCCTTAAAAGCTCAACGGATGCTGAATATATAACTTAAATAACTTGGTATATCTTTTATAACTTCCATAAATATTAAAATGGTAACACTAAATGGTTTTATAATTTCAGGTCATACCTATGCATTAAGGAATTTACACCTTGGTTAAGTCAAAACATTAATATTAGTGTTAAGTACAAGTTTTACTTATAGAACACACATTCTTTGTCATATAGAATTATACAATCAAATATGAGTTAATTTTTTTGTTTGTTTAATTTAGGAAAGAAGAGGAGAATCTAACCATTTATTGTTGTTAGCCCCACACACTATCCTAGGGATTTTTTTTTAAAGATTTTATTTATTTATATTTAGAGAGGCGGAGGGAGGGAGAAAGAGAGGGAGAGAACATCAATGTGTGGCTACCTTTCACACACCCCCTGCTGGGGATCTGGCCTGCAAACCAGGCATGTGCCCTGACTGGGAATCAAACTGGCAACCCTCTGGTTTGAAAGCCGGTGCTCAATCCTGAACCACACCAGCCAGGGCAGGATTTTTTTATTTAATAAAAACTTACATAGCACTCTACTAAGTGCTTTATAAATATTAACTAATTTAGTCCTCACAAAAAAAAAATAAGATAGATATAATTATCTTCATCTCCGCTTCTCAGATGAGGAAACTACAGCACCAAAGAGGTATGGTAATTTAATTGAGGTCATAGAGCTTGTTGGCAATTCACTATGCTAAACTGCCTCTTCCCATATACTGCCTCAAATAAAAACCCTGATCTCCAGCCAGGGCCTCTAAAGTTAGGTAGGTTATATCATTTATCCTAATAGCTCATTAACCCTCTAGTCAGTTAAGACTGGACCCTGTATAATAGCAAAGACGATGACTTTTCTTTCTAATTATTGTTAAATAATGACTGAGTTTTACGTAAATTGTGTATCTATATAAAATGTGAATTTAAACGGCATACACATTATAAAATTCCTTACCTTCCTAGCTCGTTAGATGTCAGTGTATAAAAATTATTAAAGTTTTCCATTTTTATTGGAGTTTGAGGTGTTGTAGTTAGCAAGCCTGAAATACTTCGGCAATCAAATCTTCTCCTCGACATGTTAGATGGCTTCCAGATATGTTTCTTTAGTCACTTATTTTTACCTATTTTAAAAAAAGAGAAGGTAGAGGATATAACTTATATGCAGTTAAGAAAAAAAAAACATGTTATCTCAGCCATGACGTTCATTACATTATCAGCTCCAAATACAGCTATAAGATACAACAGAAGAGGTGTACAGAGCACATTCTACCCACGAGAGAAAAGATGCACATAGAAACTGCTACCGCCTGTAGTGCGCCTGAACAAAGTTACTGACTTCACTCAGAATAAACCTACTGTAAAAAACCTGTAACATTCTTTAGAATAGTTATAATAAAAATTAAACTCTCACTCTTTAAAGTTGTATCTTCACAATTTATCAGAGCAAAGTAAAGATTATTCTTTTTAATTTCACATGGCCAAATTTGGTGTGAATTCACCTTTTGTGAGTCATATTACTGACGTCTGAAGGACTGCAAGAAACAGAATTTGTATCACAGACTGTCTACATTTCAATACTAAATTCAGAAACTTTCATAGGTCTTTTTCCTTTGGCAGAACCAAGCACAGAGCCTGCTAGGTATGAAGAGCCTGCTCTGTAATTTTGTTGGATGAGTGACTGACCATATGGAAAGACTTACTCTAGAGTTCTGACATATATCTGAAGCTCATATTAATCTCAACTTTGTGATATTTACATGAATTCAGTTTTAACTTCAAAACTACTATTCATATTATAATAGCAGATTATGTATTTTAAGATACTCTCACTTTCTGCTATGCCTGTCTAGTAAATGATCCAGTATTATTCTTCTAGTGCCCTCTGACAATAACCCTCTAGGCTTTTATTCTTTCTCTGCCACATTTTTGCTCTCCTTGTTTTCTACTGGACATGTACTGTCAAGTAGACCTTGCCTTCCTAAATCCAAATGTGACTAAATTCGACTTAGCAAATAAGCAGTGTGACTGAGTTTAGTGTTTTCAGCTTCTGTTTTCCCGGTTTTATTCTGAAGTCAGAAGGTTTTTTTTCTCTTAACTCTTTTGGTCTTTGGGAATACAAAGACCTAACTAGTTTGGGGGTACCTCTCTAGTAATCTAAGGGTAGCAGTGTAGCATTCTGAAATAACACCGGGACTGAATCACATAGAGGACTGAATCCCATTTATCCATCCTGCCAGCTATGAGATCTTCACTAAATTAACTTTGTTACTGTTATGGGCTGAACTGTGCTCCCCTCAGAATTTATATGTTGAAGTCCTAACCCCCAGTACCTTAGAAAGTACTTGGAGATAGGGCCTTTAAAAAAGTAATTAAGATAAAAAATGAGATGATTAGGGTGGGCCCTAATCCAATAGGACTGGTGTCCTTACCAAAACAAAAAGGAGATTAGAACATAGAAATACACAGAGGGAAGCGCATGTGAAGATGCAGGGAAAAGGCCATTTACACACCAAAGAGAAAGGCCTCAGAAGACACAGACCCTGCCTACACTGATCTCAAATTTCTACTCTACAGAACTGTTGAGACAATAAATTTATACTTAAATCACCCAATCTGCAGTACTTTATTATGGCAGCCTAGTAAACTACTTTAATACAGATTCTTTTAAAAATAAGAAATAAATATTTCAAATAAATATCATAACAAATGCTTGCTTTTTCAACCTTATTACTCTGCCATATTGTGTTTACATTGAAAATAAATAAGACATCACAGATACAGTTGAAGTTGGTCCCTTCTTTTCATCCCCAGTTTGTATTCCCACCACCACTGCATGGGAGGGCTTTTCATTTTCTTGTCAACATTTGCCCCACTCAGACTTCGAATTTTGGTTAGTCTAGTGGGATGAAGGTGAAATCGAATTTTGTAATTTACTTTATATTTCTCTGATTACTAGTGAGTAATGTTTCAATCCTGCTGCCTCTAAAGTATGGAAGATAAAACAGAATCTACCAGAGCTCTAAAAATTAAAAGGACTCATGGACATGGACAACAGTGTGGTGACTGCCGGGGGTAGAGGGGTATAAGGGGCCTATATGGTAATGGAAAAAATACAATAAAGATTAAATTTAAAAAATACACACACACAAAGAAAGAAGAGATGTATCTGTATCATGGATACAAATTGGGCTACATTCCCAAGTTGTTCATCAATCAGGATTTGGAAAACATGAGAACAAGAACTACCAAATTCAATCATAGAGACAGAATACAGGTTCCTGAGTCTAAGATGTTCACCTCATCTACATTCTAGAATCTAAGATGTTTATGTCATGCTGTAATATATCAGCTACAAAGTGATCTATTCCTAATAATTCTAGTAGAACTAAGATATATTTTAGAAATATGTATTTTCTGCTCTCAAGTTTCAAAAGAGTCAATATATGGCTTACATGTAGTCAAAAGTGTTTGTGCAATGAAGCTTTATAAAAGTGAAAAATAAAAAATAAAAAGCTTGTGGAATGAATGAACCCCAAAGTCCAACAATAGGGATATGGTTAAATACACCTAAATAATAGGATATTATTAACTTAAAAATTGTGCTTTCAAAGAATCTTTTAAACTCAAATTATTAAGTGAAAAAAGGAAGATATAAAACTTTATATACAATGATTAATTCTGTGGGAAAATATAAAAACAAGTAGATGAAAAGGCTGGAAAACCATGGCAGAATTTTAACAGTGGTTATCTTTGGGTGGTGTGATTATGGTAGTATTTATACTTTCCTGTGTTTGAGTTATCTGCACTAAGCAGGCACTACTTAATAATCAACAAAAATTAATAAATATCTTTGGGTAAAAAAAGATGGATGTAAACATACATGACTGGACTCTAAATGCAGAAACCCATTTGCAACAGCAAAACATAACTCTATACATTAAGAGTTTACTTGGCTAGAAGTTTGAGGGCCATTACTACTCATGTTTTTTTTTTAAGGTTTCAATGTTTTAACTGCATTTATATAGAGCAGATGGTGTTCATTATCCCAATAATACGTCAGTTCTTATGCAGAGACTATATAAGTATTTAGAATAAATATTGAGCAAGAATTAATTCCAGCTTAATACTGCACAGAAAAAATAATTTAAGAAATTCCAAATTAATGTTATAGTTATAACTCTAGATAATAAATAACAATTTGTAACCTTAAGGCATATGCCTCTATTATGACTGTCACTTGTGAAAATCCGGACTTATCTGGGGACTCCTCCAACAAAAATCCAAAATGTGATAAACACACCGAATACCTATTATTTAGTTATATTAGAAGGAAAAAGAACTTAATTTTTTTTTAATGACTGAAATGGATGATAATATAAATAAGGCTTTATTATTCAAGCTACTTAGTAGTATTTCTTAATACAGGACACTGGTTTGAGTTTATTTTTCACCCTAACAAATTTTCCTTCACTCACATGTACTGTTGGTCATCATAATGAATTAAGATACCACATCTACTTGTGTGGTTATACATGTAGCTGAAAATAGCATTGGGTAATCAGCAGCTTTTAAAATACATGTTAATACAAAAATCATTATTTGAACTCTGATGTATTTTACTACGGCTCTGAATATGCTGGAACACAAACCATGTCTCAGAAAAAACGGGGTACATTTCTGAAGACTGAATCTTAAACTTACCTACTTATTACTAATATACAGCACCTATGTTACAAACTGCTTTAGACATCCATATATAACATCCCTTAAGTGCATTTTCCTTCCATTTATTGACTTTGAACCAGATGCCACAGCCTAGATATTTTTCCATTTCCTTCCCTTTGGCCAATTTTGCGTATAGCACAGCTGAATGTCACTTCTGTTCACCAGAACCTTCACAAACATCTGGTTGCCCTTCAAATAAGATTTAATAGGAGGCACACGACGGTTATCAGTAAGCTCTCAGTCTCATCTGTTCTCTTTAACTCCAACAAACAATCTGCAACCTTTTCTTGTTTTCTGTGAACACAATTCACAGACCAATAACTGATTCTGAATAAGTAGTATGTCTCACTCCACTGGAAATACATTTCATAACACTTTATTAGACTATACTAATAAAAATATTAAGGGACTTAGTATATTTATGTTTGTATACATGCATTTGTGTATGTGTAGGCACACAATCATAGACACAATCAAGCACTAGAAACAGTAAAAGGGTAATAGAGGGTAAGATACAATTAAGCTTTCAATTACACAGTACTACTAGGAATAATGGTATTGCAAACTTATTTTCAAAGATTTTTTTATTAACTCCCATTAACGATAATTAGAATAAGAATTCAAATATGCATCAGTGAAGGAAGGAACAAAAGGAAATGTTAGATTTGTTCTGGACCTTACTTGAAGGGAGAAAGCAAATGTGACGTGATCAGAAGTAGACAAACTATCCCTATAAACCTCTAAATAGCTCTATTTTTAAAATATTCACTACGATTTTCATTTCAAACTTATCAAAAATATTATACAGAAGTATCATATATCATATACAATCATTGGAAACTCCTAGAGAATTAAATCGTCTACTTTGATCTCTTCATTAGCTTCCCAGTACGACCTATAAGCTATTAAGTCCTTATAGCATGACACACAAAAGCCCTTGGGGTCAGGTGCACACCAGCTTCCTATCGTGCCACACTCACATCTCATATTTTACCTCCGCATCTCTATTTTACTTTCCTGTCTGAAACATCCTTTTTATCTTTCCTTAAATGGTTAACTTTTCTTATGCATCCATCTCCCCTCCCCCACCCTAACCGGAAGCTTTGACTTTAAAAACCCACAGTTGGGTTAAGTGCCGCTCCTTTATGCCTCAAATGAATCTTTACCTCAATATCTAACATGTTAGATCCACTATGTTTATAGTGTCTAAAGGGCAGCAACCATTTACTTTTGTGTCTAAATTCCAGCATGGTGTCTGGCACCTGGTAGGAATTTTCAAAATGTTTAATGAACTGAATTATAAGAATTATGAAATATGGCAAGAAGAATTTTTAAGTACATCTCATGTCAGCAAGGGTTGTGTAGAACTTGCGATTATCTTGAAATTATATTGTAACTTCAAATACAGTTAGTCTGCTTAATTTCCGTATTTGGCTAAATAAAAGAAGATATATCTTAAATTGCTATTAGTGAATTTCATTTCTAAACAGGATGGCTACAAAGTATGGAAATATGAATAAAATTATTTTATCATGTATTATAACGATAAATAATTTTTATCATAACCAATACTAAGGGGTCATTTATCAATACCAAGGAGCCATTTATTTTATATTTACCTGCCTTTCCAGACTGGGTGGCCACTTGTTTTTATGTAAATACCTACTTCAGCTAAGGAAATCAGTACCTTAAGAGCTATCACAACCAGGAAATTAATTCGGGTATTTCCTTGTCAAGGATTAATCAACTAGATTTTCCTAAAATAAATATGAAAGGCAATGGAAAGCAAAGTAAGCCACAAGATTACAAGAAAACAACTCCTTTCTATTGGTCGGCCAAAAAGTTCATTTAGTTTTTTCCAGATAATGGCTCTAGTAGTGCTTAGTTGTCTTTAACTTCATTTGAAAGAATTTTGTTAGATTGCATTGTGACAGCTGTCATATCAGCGTGCATTCAAAAAAGCCTTATCAAAATTGGTGAATTTTTGTGCAGCCATTTTAATATTGAAGATGGAAATATGCAACTTTCGGCATATTATGCTTTATTATTTCAAGAAAGGTAAAATGCAACTGAAATGCAAAAAAAAAAAAAGATTTGTACAGTGTATGGAGAAGGTGCTGTGACTGATGAAACGTGTCAAAAGTGGTTTGTGAAGTTTCTTGGTACTACCGACATTCTGGCCAAATAATTCTAGCTGTGGCGCTGTCTTAGGCATTGGAAGACATTTAGCTGCATCCCTGGCCTCTCTACACACCCAAAGCCAACAGCGGGAGATAGCCAACATACTCAAAATATCCAGATCAATAAAGTTATTGGTGAAAATGAAAAATGTGTCTTTTATTTTACAGAAAAAAACTAAACAGACTTTTTGGCCAACCCAATACATCGACATTTATAGCTACTAAGTTTTCCCTAGGAAACAGAGAAATTGGAGATTTGTTTATCTAGCATCCATCACCATAAAGGACAAACTTCCTGCTAGTATTGCAGAAGGATCCATTTTAATTAGTCATTGATTAGAAGTAAACGTAGGGATGTAGACATAGGAATAACAATAGTTTCCAATTTCAAAGGAGAAGCTGTATTCTTTATATGTATTCTACTAACATATCTTATTTTTTTTAAAGATTGAATAGTAAGAATAATTCAAGAATTTAATCCTTTGAAAATCACAATAGCAAGCCAACTGACTCTCGTCCAAGCAGTCTGGTATACTCTTACGCACTACCCAAGGGCTGAAGTCCTGGGTAATGACCCTGGACCTGATTCTGTGCCAGGACAGTAAGGCCTGGTGCCATCTCTTCTACCTTCAGAAGAACCACCAAACCCTATAATTATGAAACAATATAGGAAGATATTGCAAAACGGCAGTACAGTGGGCCAACATATGCACCGTGCTTGTCAAAAAATTAAGTTTCTGTTGTAAAATACTGTTTACTTATAGTATGACTGAAGTACTATTTATTCAGTAACTATTCCTATGCAAAATAGAATGTGATCATCGGAGGATTAAAGATGAAATTACCACCTCATTGTTAATATAAAACTTTTTAAGTGCTTAAAGTATAACTTGCGCCCTCTTTTGGGAAAGAAGTTGTAAAGAGTCAGGGGTGCACTAAAAAATGTTTCATATAAATACTAAAAGAAACTGGCCAGTTTAGATGTTGAAGTTCAAGGTTAAATATATTTGGGGTAAAAGAAGGATAAATAAATGAAGGAAAAGAAAATTTAACAAAGTATGCCTTGAAAATTACTACATTTATCACAACACGTTTGGATAAAAATATGTTTGTAACTTAATTTATAAGTAAATTTGTTAGTTAAAATATTCAAAGAAATATGCTTTGATTATAGCCTATCATAGAATATAAACCACTTAAAAATAAGTCATTGAATTTTGTCATCAATATTGTGGAAAACTAAAGCAACTAAAACATTTAAAGTTCTCCCAAATGGCAAGGAAGCACACAAGTGACTATTAATGTTTCTGACACAACCAATACCCGCAGTATGCAAAAAAATTACTTAAAAAAATAAGAATCAATCAAAGTATTTTAAAAGTAGATATTCTAAAAGCACTGTTGTTAACTGCCAATCTTATATACAGGAAAGATGCTCTACAATATAATATATGTGCAATTTTAAGACAATTTTATGATTAAGTAAAAGTGTTAGCAATGGATTTCCTTGATTCCTGGGTGTTAAATTTGGGTTCCAGATTAAAACAGGAAAATATTGATAAGAAAATTCTCTTATAATTATCAATCAGCTTTGAAACAGCTTTTAAAATATGTTTCAATGTTTAAGAGTAAAACATTGTTAGTGCAAACTTAAAAACAAAATTGTTTGATTAGAAACAACCATAAAAATGCCTGCACCTTCTTCAGACTGGTTATCAATGTGTTGACAGTCAAGTCTAAATTTTCCTGAAAAACTGATTCTATCTTAAACAAACTATAATTCACTAGTCAATGAGCCCAAGAGAAACGGTAACCATTCTGCCTGCACACAAAAAGAAAGGCCTTCAAATATTACACAAGTTTTACTTTCAAAACTCAAATATAGTGCCATGTATTTCACTTTAATTTTAGATCCGTAACTTAGAAAAATTACCTAAAATGTATAGTTTCTCACAAATAAAGCAGCTACTCATAACAAAGCATTACTAAAATATTAGAAATATTTTTTTTAATTTAGCATCTGTTCCGAAGAGGATGAAGGGGGAAGAAGAAGGGTCTTAAGATTAGGGCACTTTCTATGGACCTGCTTTTTCAAAAATACACACTTTTATGTGGCTTAATATTTATAAAACACACATTTTAGAAACGGTTGAAAACTACACTACTTCTGGACAGATCACTATGAAACTATAAAATGGTGTACCAATGAGAAAGTAGGTTTATCATCTTTTCCTTTGATAAAACTGTGCTCCTGGTGACACAGGCTGTCACTTGTCCATCGTCTCGGTCCACGCTGTCTCAGAGCACACATTTCCAACGACTTGAGAACTTAAAGGGGCCATACCATATTAAACATCACTGCAGGTTCCGCATATCACTGGTACCACAGATGTAAATAGTACGTTGGCAAAGCAACCACTGAATGTGATAGACACAGACGTAATGCTGGCATTTCATCACGTGGATAGATTTTTTAAATGTCTTTTATTTTTTAATTTCATTTTGCAAATCGATGTCGGAGTGCCTCGTCTCATCACCCCTGCCCCCCCCCCACGCACACAAAGAAAACGAGAATGAACTAATATCATCTACTAGATGCCACAAAGTCTCTTTCAGCTTTGTCTCTATTTATCTCTCTAAGGGCACTCAAATGAAGAACTTTTCCCTACACTAAAAGAGCTGGATAAATGTCAAAATTGTAGCCATCATATGGATACAGGTTATAGAGTCTGAGCATAGGTCACGTACCCTTACGTGGTTTACATGGCGTCAAAATAAAATCAGATTGCGAAAAATCACTGAAACAACTGCAATTCGTCTTTCCTATTCACTGACTTTAAAAACTGTTCACAAGCAGTAACTCAAAAATGCCCCATAAGATGAACACAAACTTTCTCTAGACTAAAGGCAGCTGCGAGCCGGACGTGTCCTCCAATACAGATGCGAACACGTCCTGTGCCCACACCACAGCTGTGAACTCGGGAGGGACACGAAGAGCCATGTCGACGCGACGTGGAAGGGACGCGCACCAGCCGGTCGCGAAGGGGGCCCCCACGGGACACTACCCGAGGAGAGCCCAGGCCGGCCAGGAGACGGCGCGCACACGCAGGCACACGCAAGGACGAGCTCCCGGGCTGAGAAAGAGTGTTGGGAAGACTACTGACCTCCTCCCGCGCCGAACGCGAGGGAACCAGGGAGCAGGACGGGGCGACGGGCCGGGAGCGAAAAGAGCCACCTGAGGAGCTGCGAGTCCGCAACCATCTCCCCCAGGCCGGGGGGTCGGAGGGTACTAGGGTTCCGCCCACAGTGCCTGGACCCCTCCTCGGGACTCCTCCCACCTTTGGGGTCCCGGCACCGAAGGGTAAAGTGGGGTTGGTTCAAGGGAATGAAGTCACCGCCCCAAGGCTACCCGCCAATCCCAGGAGGACCGCGGACGCACGAGAAGGAAGACACTGACCGCTCCGGCCGCAGCAAGTTCTTGCGGAGTTGGCCCCTCCAAGGGGGCTCCCGTCCCGCCCCACGCCGGTGGCCGCGGCAGGACTTGTTCTCCAGCTCTAGCCGGGTGGGGCCCCGGGTCGCTCCGAGCGTGGCAGGACCCACTTTTATTCTTCCGCACAACGGCCAACAGTTGTGACCTGGCTCCTTACGAGGTGGCTCCCGAGGACCGCAGCAGAGACGGGAGACCAGCTTACAGTTTAGGTTTGAAAACTGCAGCCGCGTTGCGGGGCAGTGCTGTATGCTAGAGCCCACCCCCTCCATCAGGAGACCAATCCGAGCGCGGGTAGAGGGCGGGGCTGTCACGTGACAGAAGGGCGGGGCGCCGGCCGGCAGCGCGTGCTGCGGGGCGGGGCCCCAGCGGTGAGAGGGTGTGGCCCGCTCCCGGCGAGCCGGAGGCTGGGCGGAGCTGCAGCAGGTGGGGCACTGAGGTAATTGCTACCAGGGAGGGTGCGGCAGGCGCTGCTAAGGCCGCGTGCGGGGCTGTAACTCGAACTGGCTGCACCACCTCCCGCTGTCAGAGTGGTCGGTCCACAAGGTGTGTAGACTGGGGAGAGGGAAGAAGCAAAAGTAGCCTCAGCGGCTTCCCATTCATTCCCAAACTTCCGTTCCTACTAGACACCTGTTTTTGACTCTCCTGAGTCATACTCCTGGTGACCAGAACCTACTCGCAAGTGGCTACAACTTGGCAAGCATTAACGTCGCTACAGCGAATTGAGCCTTTCTGTGGCATGGCTAAGGCAGCAGCACAGTCCCAATAGGATGAATTGCTGATTTTGCGTGTGGAGTGCTAACGGAAAAGAGAAAAGCCTACAGGAGAATGAAAAGGTGGAGACACAATGGAGCTTGTGCCTTACTCTGTATAATCTAGAATCGGTTCCAGAGCATATTGAAAATAATTGTAGAAGACTGTTGGGAAAATATGCTAGAAGGGGAATTGCTCTCTTTCAAAAGACTTTAACGCTCAACACTTAAAGAGGAGCTTTCCTTGTTTTATCCCAATAAGCCAAGCAAATTCCCATTAACTCACCTGTTTGCTCTTCCATACTGTATTTTTCCCAAGATAAATGCATAAAATGTCTCAGAGTCATTCAGTGAAGTCTGCTTGTTCTCACTTAAGTGACTCATCCCAGTTGAGTATGTCTATTCTCTAAGCTTTGTCACGTGGAGAATATTTCTTCCATTCAGCCAGTTTCTTGTTGCTAACTATTGGAGTGAAAAAAGAAGCCTAAAGTTAAGATGGAAACCAGAAAAACAACAACAAAACAACAACAAAAATGCATGCTTCAATGGACTTTTTCAGTTACCATTATCTAAAAGTCACAAACCAACAAGTCTGTTCCAGGAGAGGCATCCCAGAGGTCTCAGCACCAGCCCTGGAAATAGTGATCTCTACCAATCACAGGACTGTGTCGTGGCAGTGATTTTTCTGTTGTGTATGGTTTAACTATGGACCTCTTCAATTATAACATGGGTCAATCACCAGCTCTTAGCAATCTCTTCACAGTCAGCCCTCCCATCTATCATTTTTCCAGTCCCACATTACTTAACATTTCTCCAACGCTGCTTTAAACCAACCCTTCCTCCGGTCACAAGCCCTCCACTCTAACCAGTCAGCCCCCTAAGGGACTTTTCATGTCTTGCATTTGGCTCCGGCTTTTCACCATCCTCCTCATCAGCACTTGTTCAACAATTTCCAACTTCAACAAGGTTCCACTCTCCAGAAGTCAGAAATCTTTGCTGTTTTCTACTTTACATTCCCAGCCTGATCCCCTCTTTGCCTGTGTTCACAGATGCAGAGCTTGCACTTGTTGCATGAGTTTCTCATATGCCCATAAGTAGATTATTAACCTTGTACCTACGTCAGATTTGCCAGCTAGGATTTAGCACACTATCCCAAGGACACTCAACTATACTTGCTTGGGCTCGGGCACTGTAAGTCAAATAACAGGGAATTGATTTCTGGTGCTAAGGAGAAGATGGTACCATCTGTGGCCTTGCAGTAAGATTTAGGACTCAACATGTCCCTGTATCCTACCTCATTTACCTAAAATTATTCTAAGCCATTTCAAAGGTACATGTTCATACTGTCATTTCCTTGAGTAGGAAATCCCTATGTGACCTAATTTCATTCTGTGGTTATTGCCTCTGACAACACAGTTCATTAAGTTGATTCTTAAATGCCACATACTGACCAGGGATGGTGGTTGTAATGGACATAATGTATCCCCAACAAATTGATGGTAAAATGAGTTTATACTGGTGGGCCTAATCCAAAATGAAGAGATCACAACACAGACAACACAGACTGAGGGACAATCATGTGCAGCCATAGTGAGAAGACAATCATCGGCAAGCCAAGGAGAGAAGCCCCGTAAGAAACTGAACCTGCTGACATCTTGCTCTTGGACTTTTAGCCTCCAGAACTGTGAGAAAATAAATTTCTGTTGTTAAAAACTTCCAGTCTGTGGTACGATATTTGTTATGGTGGCCCTAGAAAACTAATACAGTGGTCCTCCCTAGTCACTTCAAGTGAATCACCATATACGACCAGGGGTGGTGATTCTATTTTTTTTAATTTTTTTTTTATTGTTGTTCAGGTACAGTTGTCTCCATTTTCCCCTCACCCCAAACCTCCCCACTTATCTCTAGCCCCCACCCTCAATCCTACCAACCTTTGGCTTTGTCCATGTGTCCTTTATACATGTTCCTTGATGACCTCTCCTGTTCTTTCCCACGTTATCCCCATCCCCTCTGGTTACTGTCAGTTTGTTCTTTATTTCAATGTCTCTGGTTATATTTTGCTTGCTTGTTTGTTTTGTTGATCAGGTTCCACTTACAGGTGAGATCATGTGGTATTTGTATTTCACTGCCTGGCTTATTTCACTTAACATAATGCTCTCCAGATCCATCCATGCTGTTGTGAAGTGTAGGAGCTCCTTTTTTTCTGCTGTGTAGTATTCCATTGTGTAATGGCAATTCTTTCTGATCATGCCATGATATTCGCCACATTCTGTCCAGGGAAAGTGACCCTCCCCAATCACAGCAGGCCAGTAACCACGCACTGACCACATACCAACCAATGAAGGTAATTCTCCCTGATGATACAATTACTCCCTACAGATGTAGAGAAGGTGAATGGAATTGTATATAAAGAAGAAGGCCCCATAATCAAAATGCCTGACATTGACACTGCTCCTTCTGAAAAAAGTTATTTTTGTGTCAAAATTCTACAGTTCAATCCATGTGGAAAGTGTAAAACAAGCACTACTACTTTTCTCCAACTGAATAAACCAGAAATTTGTGGCCACACCAAATGCAGTCAGACACAATGGGGGCCAACAGCCTCTGGAGGGGCTTGGCTCAAACACCCACCCAACAGGAGTACTCATGTTGAATGGAGACAGCTAGTCCAAATAGATCCCCTTTCTGGAGGTGGGAGGGTTGAGTGTACTCAGACGGATAAGTCACAGTGCATTTATCCATGGTGCCTATAGAACTTCACAATTTGGGAAGCACTGAAGACCACAGAGATTCTAGGAGATCTTGCATCCTCTGGCTCTCTTAAAACAAACCCTGTTAGAAAAGGTAATTGGGACAAGTCTTTCCTGATGAGAGTAATGACTCCGATTGGTACAGATGTCTTCCTCAAAGAGTGACATAATTCTTTTCTCCAAAGCACCCATAAATTACTAGGATCTAGTTTGCCAATCAAACCACCTACCATAGTTGATAGAGTATAAACTTCCAAAACCACCTAGAAGAAACGTGATGCAAGCCTCATGTGTCATTTTAGATGTTCTAGAACACAGTCACATTAGAAAAGTAAATACAGATTACATTAATATATATTTAACCCAATGTACCCAAAATATTGTCAATATGAAAATAAATGAGATATTTTACATTTCTTTTTTATATTGTCTTAAATATGGTGTATTTATAACACATTTCAATTCAGATGCTAAATTTTTATCAAAACCACCTGATGTATATTTAGATTGCACAAAATTTACCTTTGAAAAAAGATTCATATCCCTACATTGTTTCAAATGCAACAGTTTTCAATACCTGAATACAGCATCAGTTTCTTAATTAAATTAAAATGAAATAAAATTATAATTCAGTCACACTAACCACATTTCAAGAGCTCCATAGCCACATGTGGATGGTGGCTTCTATGTTGGACAGCACAGGCCCAAAGGGCTACAAATGTGTCTCCTAACTGCTTCTAAACCTCAGAATTGTTTAATGCAGAAGTAGACACCATGTAGGTTCTCAATAAATCAGCATCAGAGCAGTTTGGAACTTCCAAAATCTTCAAAAGTCATTAGCCCACCTCCCATGTTTTAGAAAGGAGAAAATCTTGAATGACAGAAGTTAAGGGACTTGCAAAAGGTCACAACTAATACAGATTACATTAATTTTAATATATATTTAACCCAATGTACCCAAAATATTGTCAATATGAAAATAAATGAGATATTTTACATTTCTTTTTTATATTGTCACCATAGTTGGTGACTATATTGCATACGGTGCAATATATATATGCACCACAGTTGGTGCATATCTGTACAAGAATTTAGGTCTCTTGATTCTTAATCCTAATGATATTCCACCTCATTATGTCAGACATACTTCAGAAAAAAAGATTTTAAAATTTATTTGAATAATCACTGAATGATATAGGCAAAGAAAAATATATCATAATTGTATTTGCATAACCTGATAACCTGATCGTGTGTCCTAGAATATTTAAGGCCTCCACCATGGTTTGGGTAGTTTGGGTTCTAGTTGATTTAATATGTAGCTGTTGCTTTGGCCCGTTACTGCTTCCGTTCCTTACAGCCACCTCACTGCATATCCATCCCACCCAACCCCAGAGCATCCGGCCACATTTTTCTGTCTGCAGCTGTCCTCACCCAGCTGTCTACGATAATTTGGTTAAGGTTGTGCTTCAGAGAACTCTTTATATTTGCAAATCAAAGTATTCAGTAGAAACGGCAGCAAAGTTACGGAACTGACATTCTGCACCCACAAATACACCAGCTCTGAGGTGAGAGTTGTGCATGTGTGAGAGAGAGAGGATGCATGTGTGGTTAAGTGTGTGGTATTAAACAGACCTGCATTCGCATCCCAGCTCTGCCCATTCCTAGTTGTATGGCTGTAGGCCATCCTCACTTTCCTCATCTGCAGAATGAGGATAGTAATGATAGCTGCTTCCATAGGACAAAAATGTGGTTAATACATACAGAGCACAGTGCCCAACAAGAATAAGCCCTCCGTCTGTACAAGCTGTTGTTATTTTCCAGTGCTCTGCAAGCTTGCTGAGGAGGACTGCAGACATTTGGCTCATGACTGCGCCTTGTGACCAGCAAATTGCTTGCGACATAGTAAGTCCTAAGTGAATATTGTTCAAATGACTTCAGAAGATACTTATGATTTCCTTCAGACCGTTTGATTGATGCTAGGGAGAGATCATTGGGAAAAAATATGATGACATTACTGGTAAGAAAAACAGAGAGAAGGAGGTGGCTGCTTTCCCCTTCAGCATCTGCCTGGCGGAGGCACCCTGTTGCAAAATGAAGCTGTAAGGTCAACAGATGGTGACGTCCGGACTGTGTTAGGTAAAGGAGTTAGAGTCACTGGTGTTTAAAAGGAAGTAGATTATCAAGTGGAACAAAGGAATATAGGGTGTAAAATTGCCATTTATTTGATTTTAGTTGATAAATGTCTATTATTCTCTCCAACAAATCTTCCTCTACCAACAGCATCTTCCATAAATCATGACCTGGTATCGCATTCCAGAGCACACGTCAGGTAAGAAATAGTAGAGCTTTCAGGAATTCTTAACTATGTGAGTCTTCCTACATCAAGCAGTAATAGGCATAGATAAGGCAGGGCTGACTTTTAACCCCTACAACTTCCTTGTTGGGAGTGTTCTTTGCTTCAACTGGCTTAAGGTGACAGCATGAGCATTGAGAAGACCAACTACTCCACTAGCTGAGTCCTTTCATACCATAAAAGTACTGGTAATGTGGGAAATGTTAATATTAATGATCACCACAGCATCCCTGACATTGAGAATATTCAAAGTGTCCCCAAGTCTTTTTAGTAGTTAACCTTACTTTTAGATTTATAGAGTAGCCTTTCATAGCTTGAGTTTTACAAAAAGACGTAAGTATAGAGCTGTTCAGAAACCCTTTAAAAGATACAGATAATGAGAGGAATGGGCCTGTAAATTACTAGCTGTGAGACCTTGAGGAGGTTATAATATCTCCATGCCTGTCTTTTAATCTGTAAAATGGAAATAATAATAGATTTATCCCATAGGGTACAAAGTACCAATAGCTCATAAATACTGAGCCTGGTAATGTTCTAAATACTGTGCTGTTCATGTTAGCTCATTTCATCCTCACAACTCCTATGAGTAAAGTGCTATATTTACCTCCTTTAAAGACAAGAAAATTAAGAAACATGAAAGTAATACATGTACTTCCCCACAGTAAGCTAAGCGACTATTGCAGCAGTAACTAGGGAAGGCAGGATTCAGGCTCACTCGCTACTACATGGCCTTCTACTATGGATATTTAATAACTGTGGCTACTAAGAACAGAGCACAGGTTCTTGAGTGTTTAATTCACATCGGCCCCTGGTTTCCCTGCTCTTTTCATCCATTTGTTTTCTTTCACCCCTGCTGTTCCAAAATTTCTTCATTGTTAAAGTAATTCTACAAATACATAACAAATGCCAGAGGAGGGGGCTAGAATGATCCATGTGGCAATGGATTAGAGTTAGAGGCATTGGTATGACCTGATTTTTAGCTTCATACAGATGCAGATGTTTACATATAGAAATACTTATAGATATATGTGTGTACATGGGTTGATATACGCACGTCTCCTTGCTCTGTCAGCAGAGAGCACGTAGAAGCAGTGGCAGCCTAGGGGTAATAACCATACCTTCCACTCAGGTCTTAGGTTCTAATACCACTCACTCTTCAATAAAAGTTGCCAAGCTCCTCGGAGAAATTGGTGCTTCTAGAACTGGGTCAGGAAACATACAGAATGGCCTGGAACATAGTGTATTGCCAAAAAGAAGGAAGTTCAAAGAAACAAATCAACAAAATCTGTATATAGTGTTAGGAGTGTGTCAAAGGGCCCACGAGCCAACTGAAAGAGTTCTCAATGGCCAAAGCTGGGACAATTTGAGCAATACAATAAATAAATAAAATAGTATTGGATTATGACCCAAAGTATAAAACAAATATCCATGAGTACACCTGATATAAAAAATGATTTAATAAATATATGAAGAAGAATAGACAAATTTCCCATGCTGGAGAATTATGAATAATTAATGTAGATTCTCCCCTTTCAAGTTGGTGGAACATAACTCCCCACTCCTTAAGTGTGGGCTGGGCATTGTTGTTTTTCTTCCCCAATGAGCACAGTATGGAGAGGGAGAAGAAGGAATAACTTTACAGTGAAGTAACCTGACAAACACTACCTCCAGCCAGGTGATCAAGGTTAATAGCAATAGTCCTGTCATTTTGAGTATACCCTTAATATGATGTAATGAGAAGGACACTTTGTAGTCTTTCCCCAAAAACCTCATAATCTCAGTTCAACCATTAGAAAAACGTCATAAACATCCCTACTGAAGGACATACTACAAAATACCTGACTGAACTCCTCAAAACTGTCAAGGTCATCAAAAACAAGGGAAACTGTCACAACCAAGTGGCGCCTCAAATGCTGTAAATGACTAAATGTAATGTGGTATCCTGGAAGGGATCCTGGAACAGAACAAAAAATGACACTAAACAATAACTAAGGAAATATTAAAGAAAGTATGAACTTTAATTAACAATAATGAATTAATATCAGTTCATCAATTATAGGCAATGTACCCTGCTAATGTAAGATACTAACAAGGAAGCTGGTTTTGTGTATTTTATGTAGTATCTTTGCAATAATTCTGTAAATCTAAAATGTTCTAAAATAAAAAGTTGTTTTTAAAAAAATGAATGAATCTGTCATTGCTTTAAAAATCCAAATTTAGGAAATTCAATCTTAAAATAATTTCTAAGATCAAAGGAAAAAACAAAATCCATAAACTAACTGAAATACCATCTGGCTATTATTTTTGCAGTCTATTCAAAATACCGTTATATTAGTCATTTGATGCAGGCTCAATCCTGTCAACCTCTGAGCAAAATTTTCAAGCCTTGGTTAAAAATATATGTGACAGGAAGGCAGAAAGAGATCCAAAGAATTGTGTGCTTTAATATAATATCTATTATATAATTCCAATCACAAAGTGAACCTTTCATCTAGCAGGTCCCAAACTGTGTTAGAGAGAGCCCAACACTTCTTTAGGGAGTCCCCAAGGTGGAAATTATTTTCATAATAATGCTAAGTGGTATGTGCCCTTTTCACTCTTATTCTCTCACAAGTGTATATGATTCCATTTTCCAGAGACTACAGAATGTGTGTCTGGATGTAGAAGCTGCTATGCCAGTCTAAATACTTTCTCTTAAGCCAGAAATTAGAGAGACAGCAAAAATGTAAAACAATACCACACTTATCATTATTTTGTTTTGGATAACAGCTATTTTTCATGAAGTGTGTTATTTATGTTAACATGTAATTGTCGTTATTGTTAACATGTAGTTGTTATTTTAAATGTTATTTTAAATGTTCTCTTTTAATTTATAATATGGTAAATATTGATAGATATTACTACATAAATAGTATGTAGTAATTTTGTGGTCCATACTAATTTTTTAGTGTAAAAATTTTGAGAGATTAAGAGCTATTTTTCTAATTATAGTGACCAGTTGGGTCTTTTAGTTTGGGGACATTTGTCACTTTATGGCCACCTTGTATCTAACTCCCCTGGCGTTTGGAGAAATCCTCACCTTTTGAGACTACGGAAGTGAAATTGACAAGCATTCACATTCCCAGCCTCCCCTGCAGCTAGGGCAGGAGCAAGGACCTTCAGTTCTATCAACCATTTCTGTGCACTTGAGCCACAGGATCTGGAACAAGTGAGGCTAGGCAAGGTGCAACTCTATGACAGAAGCCAAAGTGGCAGGGAGATAGGGCCCTGGAAGCAGTAGTTCTAGTGACAGCTTCTTTTTCGACTGTTATGCTGTCAGCAATACTAACTGAACATAGAAATTTGTATTTTGGCAGTAGTGATGTCTTTATCTGAACAGTTCATTGATGTGACTTTGGATATTGTTCCTGGTTATCTAGTCCAGATGCTGGTCCTCCAGCCTGGATCTCTGACCTATGAACTACACAATATCCTCTAAATACATTCTTTTTCAGCTGCAATCACCCAGAGATGCCTAATTGCTTACAACTAATAACTCTGATCCTACCCAAAACTGGTTTCTTAATTCACTTCCGTAGTTATGAATCTTAACCTCTTTTAACATCAACTTTTCTGAAATTCCATAGTTAATTAAAGGAAAGAAAAAAGCAAAATAAATTTACCTTTTCCTTTATCTACAACAAAAAATAAATGGCTACATAAATAAATTAAAATGTTAAATTAAAAGATGGAGAAAAAATGTTGGCCTTCTACTCTGGCTATAAACTTTTACTTAAATTTTGGAATTGTGATCTAACTTTCAACCAGCAGACTGTAAGATTTTCATGTGTTACTTCCCAGTTATGCAGTTTCTATAAAACAGGCAAGAGGCTCTGAAGAGAATGACTGATGGTGCCATGCCATGTGCTTAGTTCATTATAAATCATTTCAAGGAACTCCAGCCTTTCTGAGCCAATCAAAACAGAAATGTTCTAACACATTTGAGAGGATCTTGTTTTATTGAGTGCTTACGAAAGGCATGAAAAGCACACTGGGTTTCAAATGTACCACATTATCCAGAAAGGATTTTGGAACCGATTCCTATTAGATTACTTTTTGTTGTTATTTAATGTGATATATAAAATATACTGTTTTTCTGTTTGAGCTCATAGCCTGGAACGTTTCTGCCTTCTCTAATTTTGCAAACAAATTTTACAGTATTTTTATTCTGGTCACTTTGTAGCTAGACTTCAAAACTGAAAAGTACATGGGCTAGTTAGACCCTTCAGACCTTCCCATTTCATGCTAATTCAGATTACTAGGGATTTCAATTAATTTTGACTAGAAAAAGTATCTACTTCTGCAATTAAGGATCCTCTAAAGTAATGTCTTGAAATAATTTAAGGAAGAGATAAGAGGGGTGAACCCCATTGCTTTTTCCTCTCATGCTCTTTGAGTGTCCAGGGTTGAGTTTAGGGGTTCTTGGATCTGGATTCTGATATTTCCACAGTTACCTTCTCAGAGGAAAGGTCTGTAGTTGAAGTCAACAGAAAAGCATAAATCAGCACACCCCAGCTTAAGGACGGGTTGAAAAATCAGAAGCAGCCACAGCCATTGACCAAAGATAGCCTCTTTCTTACCGGCCTGGAGTGTGGGTGCATCTTTTTAAATATGAGGTTTTGGAGCACTTTGCAGATTATTATCTTGGTGACTTGAGAGAATCTGCCTCAGCATAAAGTCATTTGTCTTTATTTCTTCCTGTCTCTCACCCTGGGTATTTGTCTTTTTCTGTACTTGTTAAGAACAGGAAATAGCAGAGTGAAGATCTGATCAGTTTCCATTACTTCAGGGAGTCTTGCTCAGTTGAACATAGGCCAACAGCACATTTATATTTGCCTAAATAAATTATACAATTTGTCAGAGGCTACTTTTGTGCAGTTTTTAATCGTCTTTTAATCTTCCAGGCCTTGGGGGTCTTCTCACTATTAAGCCTATCTCTGAGAAGGTTGCTCTGTCAAAGTAAAAATAGGCAATACCTTTGAGACACTTTGCATTACTCATTGACCTAAAAAAAAAAAAATCCCCCTTCTACTAGTTCAGAAATGAGCAGGTCTCAAAAGCTTTTAGGCCAGCCATGCAGGCTGAATGTGGCACAGCCTGTATTAATAAAGAGAGCACCCGAAGCCTATACAGCATTTTAGAGTTAATATAGTGCTTTCACATGCAATATTTTATCTGCGCTTCAACAATCCTGAGATTACTGTAAACACGACTGAAATTATCGCATTTTTTACAAATGAGAAAAGAGACTCAGAGTCTCTCAGAGCAGGGCTCAGTCTAGAACTGAAGATTGTAGGCCCTTCTGGGCTACCACCTCCCCTTGAGAGAGAGAACCATCCAGAGGGCAAAGTTACCAGGGTTGCTTTCTCTCCTCTCCCACCGCCCCCCTTTTTCTGAAAGATCATAGGAGGCCCTATGAGAGAGCAACCACAGATAATGGGGAGGACAGGAGGAGGTAACTTTTTAGGTCCCAAAGGCCAGATGGCAAGCCAGGCCAAAGCCTGTGGCTATCTTACCTGTGTGCACGGCTCCAGGAACCCTGACATCACCCGAAAACTCAGTGTTCACATCTCCCCAGCTGGCAGGGTCATGCTCACTCCCAACTGTTACCCCGAATTGCCTGAGGCAGTTTTGGGTGGGGGATTAGGGAAATCAATAATGATTTAACCATTTAAGTAATAAGATTTGGCACAGAACTAAGAATTCCAAGCCAGTAGCCATGGTTACAGGAAGATATTTAAGAAAAACGAGCAGCCCTGACTGGTGTGGGTCAGTGGGTGGGGCATCATCCCTTAAAGTGAGGGGTCAGGGCTCATTCGATTTCTGGTCGGGGCTCATGCCAGTTGCCGGCCAGGTCCCTGGTTGGGGGCATTCAAGAGGCAAACAATTGATGTATCTCTTGAACATTGATGTTTCACTCCCTCACTTTTTCCCTCCCTTTCCCTCTCTCTAAAAGTAAATAAATAAAATCTAAAAAGAAAGAAAGAAAGAAAGAAAGAAAGAAAGAAAGAAAGAAAGAAAGAAAGAAAGAAAGAAAGAAAAGACAACCTTGAGATAGTCATTACTATTCCTGATATTTCTCAGATGAGGAAACTCAGGCTCAGAGAATTCGAATGACCTGATTGAGGTCATACAGCTAAAAATGGAAAAGAATTTGAACTCAGAAAACAAATTCCATGTCCTTTTCGGGATACTGCACTACATCCTAAGTAACAGGCTACCTGTTCTCATTTTAAAAAAATTTCCCTTTATGTCCCATCTGCATAACTTATTATACAAACATAGTTGTATTACTATGGTAGAAAACAACTTACCTGGCGGTCTCAGTTCTAAGGAACAGGAAGTATGCAGGAAACTTCTAAGAAGCAGAATAGATGTTACAACAAGTGTTCATATGTGAGAAGATTCTCTCTGGCGCTGATTATGTCTTTTATGTATACTCTGTAATTATTTTGGATGTTATAAGACTTCAATGACAGGATACTACAGGAGCTTTCCCTCTGATCTTCCAAAGACTGGCTACTCGTCCACCTTCAGTTCTCACCTTAAATGTCTCATCCTCTGAGAGGCTTTCCATCACTGCTCCCTGTTCTTCACAGCACTTTTTATCACAGTTAATAATTATGGATTTATTTGTTTACTGCCGGCCTTTCTCATGAGATTATAAATTACTCAAGGACAGTAACCATGGCTGCTTTACTCAGCAGTGGCTCCCCAGCACCTTTCACGGTGCCTGGCATACTCTGTACACGCTGACTGGATGGGTGGATGGACAAACGCGTGAATTGCTCCCAGAAGAGTTTCCAAAGGGATCCGAGGAAATGGGTGATTTGATAATGTTATCTAGGGAAGGCTGCATTACTTTTGGGCTAGGGTAGGTCAGTCACATTTTCCCTAAAAACAGGCTTGAGAACTAGTGGCTTCCCTAAGACAATATTCAGGAACTGTGAGGCCAGTATGCCTGAACAGAAGGGGGAAGGGAAGTAAAAATACCAAGCAGTTACCAAATGCAAAGCAACGTGCTAGATGTACACTATCTCATTTAACAGGAAAAGCACTACACTGCATGAGAAAGGAATTAGCCCTGTTTTACAAGGGAAAAAAGATGAGATTCACATTGGTGTGGTTGCCCAAGGTCGTGCTACAAATAAGTAGCGGAGACAGGATATGAGGCTACATTTACCATATTTTAAAGACCATGCTTTCTTTTTTTTAAGCAAATTCACTTTTAAATGTTTTTCTTTTTTTATTGAGCTATAACTTACATACAAGAATTGCTCATATTTTAAGTGCATAGCTTGATAAAAATCTAAATATATATACATCCTTAGAACCACCACCCATGTAAAGAAACAGGACATTTTTGGCCTGTCAGAGGTTCCCCTGTACCTTCCCTCGGTCATTATTCCCAAGGCTACAGCCATTTCGACTCCTGTTATGACAGACTCCTTTCGCTTATTTTTAAACTTCACATAGATGGAATCTTAGCATGTGCCCTTTTTTTGTGTGGGCTCCTTCTGTCTGCAAGATTCATCCCTACTGTGGATTGCAGCAGTAACTGGTTCTTTTTCATCACTCACTTATATCTTAATATAGTAATATAATCACAATTTATTTATTTATTCCAATATGTCCTTCTTGTGGCTCAATCCAATTCAAAAGAGATTGCATTGAACATTGGGACAATATCGATGGACTTTGTGTTATTTCCAGTATCATTTAAAAGTGTTAGGAACATTCTCAAATGTGTGTTTAGGTGGACAGGGGCACTCATTTCTGTTGGGTATACACTCAGAAGTGAAGTTGCTCGTCGTACCGATGCATCTGATTAGATTTAGCAACTCTGTCACTTTTTCGAAGTGGTAGTGTTAATTTACACTCTTGGCAGCAATGCAGAGAATTCCCGTTGCTCCACATCCTTGCCAGCTGTTGCTATCATCAGTCCTTTCAATTGTAGTCACTCTGGTGGAGGAATGCCATTCTTTTGTACACGATACCTTGGTGCCTTAGCATGTGGGTCATGAGCCCTCAGAATAGGAAAGACCAAGAGTTAGCTTCCGCTTCTTGGATGAAGCTGATCGATACTATTCCCAGGTCTCTAGTGTTTCAGGAAAATGGGGCTCACTTGTCTGGACCTGTCTGGGTACACAGTAGGTGACCAACTGGAACCTCCTAAATGTATAGAATAGACTCTTGACACCTGGCTCATGAGTGTAAAAGAGATAAATGGACCCATTGAGAGAGGAGTGGCTCATGGCAAAGGAAAGAACTTTCTTTGGTCAGAGTCACAGAGACCTCCAGTGGAGAGGTAAATAAGGCCTCATCAGAGTCGACCCACACTTCGAACAGGAGAGCAAGATTCTTTTAAGTAAGGAAGTGCCCACCTCATGCAGGATGTCAGATATCAGACAATTGCAACTACAGCTGGAGCACTTCCTGTGTGCCAGACACGGTGCCTCATGCTTCATGAATGCAGACGTTAAGGCTGTTGGGTTGGACATAATAGGCTCAAACCTGATTATTAAAAATGATTATTTATTTAAAGAATAGTTTATTTTGAGATTGACTTTCTCTTCATGTGGGTATTAAAATTTCTTTCTTTTTGTATTATGATGATAAGAGAGAATGATCATTGTTAAGGTATTAGTAAATGTTCCTTTTAACCACATGTAAAGTTCTTAACACTAAAATATTTGCCTGCCCCCACCCACCAAGTTTTTTTTTCTTTTGGGTTGTGAATAGGGCTGAATTTTACTGCCACATGACACCCAGGTGGGCAAGCCAATGGTTCACACCATTCTGTAAGACCTGGTCATTTTCATTCTTCTATCCAAGAATAGCCCTCAGGTTCTCATCAACATCCTACTTATTAATGTAGCAAGAATGTTAGGTGAGCTTGTATGATAGTGTTACATTATTATTAACTCAAGTCCATGCTTGATTCAGGTTTCCTTTGTATTTACTAAATGTCCTTTATTAAAAAAAAAAAATCCAGGATCCTATCTGGATATTATACTACATTTAGTTATTGTGTCTCTTTTCTGAGACTCTTCTGGATTTCAATGACTTTGATAGTTTTGATGAGTACAGGTCAGATATTTTGCAGAAGGCTTGTATATTAGAATTTGATGTTTTTCTTATGGTTGTAGTGGGGTTATAGGTTTCGGGAGGAAGACCACAGGGATGAAGTGCCATTTTTGTCATATCCTATCAAGGGAACACACTATTCACATGATTCAAACTGTTGACACTGACCTTGATCATCTGGTAGATGTAGTGTTTGTCAGGTTTCTTCACTGTGAAGTTACTCTTTTCCATCTGCCCCACTCTGGGCTATACTCTCTGGAAGGAAGACACTGTGAGAAACTCACAGTTAAGGGTGGAACATCTACATAGATTATGTGGAATTCCTCTGCACAAAACACTCGCCTTCATTTATTATTCCATCATTTATCAATCATATGGACTTATGAATATTTATTCTATATTTTGTGTTATAATTCAATACTACTTTATTTATTTTGTGGTTCAAATTGTTCCAACTTTGGCCGTTGGAGTTCTTTCAGTGGGCTCCTGTATCTCTTTGCCATACTCCCACTGTTGGAGCTTTTTTTTCCTAAAGTACTTTCTTACTTTCCAGTACTACAAGATGTTCTAGGCTCATCCTGTATATTTCCTAGAATCGGTCATTTTTCCAAGGTGTAGGGCTAATTTTTGAAATATAATTTTATGTCTTAACTAAGGGCCTTAGCTCAGGACAGCTAAAAGTCAGCTAAGAAACATTAGTTTAACATTATGCGTACAATCATCACCACACCCAAGCTGTGTGGCTGGTTGAAAAAGATCTGGATACACACTCCAGCCACAAAGCTATTGGCATTCCTGCTTGGTTCCAAGATTCAGACAGCCTGTTATCTTCATTCCTCCTTAAACATTGTTATGAGTGTCCTAACAGACAGGTTAATTACAGATGAGAGAAAGCAAACCCAAACATTTTCACTCCAAATTATCAGTAGTACTGTATAAGGAAAAGACTCCGATGATAGAAACACTGCTTTTCAAACCAATGAGTGCACATCCTAGGGTACACAGCGCCCGGCCAAGGGACAGGCAAAATCAAAGTGGTATCTTACCGGATCAGCGAATTTCTTTGATATTTGAGGAAGTGGGAACCAGCTGTTATTAAAGCTCATAGGGAAAAATTCTTATTTTTAAATTAAAACCAAGTTTGATGATATAGGAAAGTTTTACTTAAAATAATTGAGGCATGCAAGTAATTTTGTATTTGAAGGGCTAACTTCAAGCCACATGTCCCTATTTGGAAGGTCCTCTATCACTATTGGTGATTTAATGCAACATTAAGAAATGCTGACGTGGTTTCCTATTTGAAGCTGGAGGAATAGTAAATTATCACTAATTAGTGAATGGTTCTTTACCCAGAGTTTAAATAGTTTGTTTCGTTGTTTTGCTCTGGGAAGTCAGTCATTCAGGAACAGAGCCGGCCCCCAGGGCAATGCATAGCCCCTGTCCATTCTCCTTGCCTCCACTGAAAAAAAGGAAATGCTGGTCTGGGTTGGTCGGTTCAGGAACCCGGATGTGGATCATGTCCTCTTTGGAGATTTTATCACTTGAGATTTTCCTTGCCCTTCTGGGCCAAGAGGCTGGAAAGTAAGGAGAGCTGCCCAGCCTCAGTCAGGAACGGCCACACGGTTCTGGGCTTTTCCCATTTCTCTGCAACCATCAGTAGGACTGTTTCTGTTCAGGGACTCCTCTGCCCTGAGAAGTCATGGAATGGGCAACCGGAGCCAGATTTAGGTATTACCTAGCAAGATTCATGTCAACATATTCTCGTTTTATTAGCTGGCTTTCTCTTCTGTGGACTTGCCTTTCCTGTGAATGTGGGTTTAGGAAGAGCAGGTATAGGAAGTTGATTGACCTCTTCTGGTCTCTTTAGTATGGCTCTGCTTACTACAAAAGATGTCCTTCTTTGTGGTTTAATCCTGTTCAAAGGCAATTGCATTGGACATTGGGGCAAAAGCCCCAGTAAAAAATAGTAGTAAAAAAGCTCAGGAATGTAATTTGGGGTGGAGGCAGGGAGAGGGATGTGTTGGCAATGTCACAACAAGGTTCAAGAATTTGAATTTGGGGTCCATGTTCCAATGCCAACCATATACCAACTAGATATGAATTATTACCGTACCCAAGTATTTTGTACAGCAAGAGGTAGTAGTTCATTGTCATAAATTGTCAAAGAAATATATATTGTTATAATAATTTACACTTTGGAAAATTGTTTGCTTTTTAAATAAACAATTTAAAATGAACAATAAGTGACTAAAATTTTTTCAAGAGGACCTGTAATAATGGGGTAAATGAAATGTGTGAAATTCCTTTCTATCAATGTAAACATTACATCTCTTTCAGACTTTCTCATTTCAACTTAATATTGTGATTCCAAAGTTTCATTTGGTTGACAAATGGAATACTAGTTAACCCAGTATCTAGTTAGGTCTATTTAGAGAGAAAAAAAGCCATTAATAGGTGAACATTTTTGATAAAGAAAAAGAAGGAAGCATGAAGAAAAAGTATTTCCCATTATTTGATAAAAAGGTTAAAACCCTTCCAATTAAAGGATAAAATTAAAAAAGAAAAAAAAAGAAGAAGAAAAACTCCCCAGAGGCAGTTAGCAGGATGGTGGGAATTACACATTGTTAGAACATTCACTAATTAACTGGGTTTCAGATTTTATTAAAAGTATATAATGAAGGCAAGTAAATTTATCATAATAGAGACCTTGAGGTCAAAGGTTATGATACAAAATAAAAAACAGGAAATCAGTGCCAAGGATGCAATCTCTTGCTCCTCCCTTTCAATAACAACGTAAAACTTCACTCGGTTATACAGGACGAGCCTTTGCCTTCAACTGCTCTCATGTGACATGAAATTCATTTGTAGCCTAAAATACAGAATAAAGAATTTCATGGCACATCTGTTCCATGAAATCTCGACAAGGATTCTCTTAACTCATGAATTAACACTAGTTGGTTTTCAGAAAGATGATGGTAAGCGCAGATCATTTCCAAGTACATCTCTGAGTGACTATCTACATTCATAGTATGTATTTGCCTTTCTTCGTTTCTTCCTATGGACTGCCATGTCTTTATAGTATTTTACTTATTTGGTCAATTTATTCGCACTACCAATCAAATATAAAAGAAAATGTATTGATTAATTCAAGGATTCCATACTGGTGGACCCACAAGGGAACTAAAAATATCACAAAATTTTAGATTTCTGGGTTTTTCTTTCAACGCGGGACCTGAACTTCATGTGACTAGAATCTGCTGGAGCGGAATATTAGAATGCCCCCTTTAGGTAAACTCCACCCCTCCCAGTTGCTCACACCCAGCCAGTTTTATTCATTAAATATCTCCTTGGCCCCTCTAGGTTTGTGAATATGGGAGACCTGGATCAGATTGGTATTGGTGGTTGTGGTGGTGTGCATGTGTGTTTACGAAATAAGCATCAACCAAGATGGTTTGACAGACAGTTTCAACCCATGTGAGCTAAGGGCTTATGTTTATGTTGTCATTTCTTCAACACTAACTGATAGACTATCCAATAGCAAAATGTAATTTTAGGGATTAAAAAAGATTCCTAATTATAAATCTCATGAAAAGAAACCTTCCCGCAAAGCTGCACATTATTCCCATGAGACCTTTATCCTTATTTTGTTTTCTTTCAGCGAGTTTTTTCTTCCCCAAATGTATCACAGATAAGTCATATTCTATTTTTTTAAAGAAGATTTATTTTGGATTAAGTGATTTCATGATGCAACATGGTTTTAAAGAAAAATAGAGATCAGTATGAAAATAAAATAAATTGTACACATTAAAATATCTTTCCCTCAAAGCATTTCAGAATCATAAAAAAATACAACACAAAAGTCAGGGGTTCAGGTGAGGATAAGAATACAGACTTTGCAGAAAACAAACAACTGGTCTACATTTCAGAGCTCTAGGCTCCATTTAATACCACCCATGAATCACATCTAGGATGTCAACAATCTGAATTATTTGCTTTGAAAAAAAAAGGTGAAATTTAAATATAAAGTGAAATGAGAGCTGTATAATCGTAACGCCAATAGCAAATGCCTCCCATTATTATTCTCTGTTAAAAGTCACATTAAATAAATATGAAGCTGAAATCAACTCAACAAAATTGAAACACAGGTATTAACTGTGATATGTGGTATAGTAAACACAATGGATGGAGTTGATGAAAAGACATGGAAGGGTTTTAAAAAGTACACCACCTGTGCTCTACTGAAATCTTAGAAATGAATGTTTTTTACAGAGCCTTGATATTAAAAAGTAAGCATTATTATAAAATTAGATTAACTTTCAGTACGAGGCAAGAGAGATGCATGTATTTTTATTTATTTTGGAATGCCTGCATCCCTATTGTAAAAACATGTAATCTCATGTACTTTCCAATATATTAACAAGCCTCAAATTTTACTTATGATATCATACAAAGAAAAAATAGGTTGTAATAACATCTTCTAGAGCATTAGGGTCCTAAAAGAACATTCAGTTCTGTGTCTTTCCTGGTTAAACCTTCCAAGGTATTTCCTGAACGTTATTCATCCTTTTCTTGCAGAAGGTGACAGCAACCAGAAGTTTACTGGTGACTCCTCACTGGCATCAGTAACAGCTGATTCAGTTTGAATTACACAACAAACCAATCAACACTCCTCAGGGTTGTAATATCTTAAAAGAAAATTGGATAGAAAGATATCACCTGCCCAAGGCCACTAGCTGTAAAAATGACATAAATTTAATTTTCCCGTGATCCCTAGAAACCATACAACTAGGGCCTTTCAATTCCGCTGAACTGTTCGATCACAAAAGCCAACTACTCTGCATATTAAGTCTAAGCAAATGTATTTTCAGTCTTGATTAACTTCCTGACAAATTGGAAACACTGATTAGGTCTCCATTTGAAATTCGGTAACTTAATTCTTAGGTTTGTAGATGAACACAGAACATTTAAGTTGCCATTAGAAACCATGAAGATGTCTCAAAAGCTATTCTAATGTCAAAGAATGTCTGCTAAAAAATAAAGTGTAATAAGCTGCGCAACATCTTTTATTTCAAATATAAAATTCAAAATAGTAACAATAATTCTTAAATTAAAAAAAAATCCACAACATAATTTAATACCAATTTGTTGAATCTTCTGATTATATGGTTAAGTTTTAATACACAGTTTGGGACTAAATTTTGTTGTGCCATACAAACAAGTTACCATCCTACTGAACTTACACAATAGGGTATTTCCCCTCAGGCAGGTCATCAGGCAGTGCCGTCACTAGACAACAGGGCATTCTTTTCTCAAAGTCAAAAGCCAAATTGAAGTATATGTCCCTACCCCCACCAGCAAGCCCTAACATGCTCCTCCCACCCTGCCCTAACTTTCCCTCTGTCACAGTCCTAGCTTAGCCATTCCTGCATTCCTTCTGGGCCAATTGCTGTGATATGGGTAGTACACACACTGGTAGGAATGCAGTTACCACTCCTCAGTCTTGACTGTTGTTCAATAATTAGCATTGCATTCATGGAGGAGGAAGGGCACGACTGCTGGGCTCCTCTTTTTGCTTCTTACTTTTATCACCCTTTATCACCCAGTGGGCAGTAGTTGGTTGGCTGTAAACCATCATTTAGAAAGCTCAAATGTCTCTGACATTCCTTTGCTTCCATGTTAGATAAACAAATCTATCTGGAAAACACAATCGAACTAGAAAGGTAATAAATTATGCAACATTTGAATTTAATGGAAAGTGACAGTCTCAATTTAACTTCAAATTTTATGGAAGTAAGGTGTCTAAGAGCTAAGTGTTTTCACTCATCATCTAAATCAGAAAGCAGATAAGAGAAAACAAAGGGCCTGAAACTCAGACTCAGGCTGGAGATTAGGCTGCTATGCAAACTTACGAGTATCTCTTACTGATCATATAGCATCATTTCACCTCCTTGGGGAATTTCCTGAATAGGGTTAAAATTGGAAAGACTTTAAGACATTTGTCTTAGTTAGATGTGGTCAAGTTATAAATACAATCTGTGCAGAGAGAAAGAAAAAAATTGGATGAATGTGAAGACAGGAAAAAAAACAACCCTGCAATAGCTTCTGCATTCACATCACTGCAACGCAGCTACCAGAGCTTTCTACATCCATCATTACTACAAATTTAAAATATAAGGCTTCTGATTAACATGTTTTCTTTTTCATTATGTTGCTTCCAAATAATATTTCAGAAAAATTAAATTACTGTACTATGTAAATCCACCAAAAGCAATCAAATTTTGCACTCTGTTTTTAGCTCCTTATAACGAGTAGTAAAGCAAAATTATTAAATCTATGGAGAGTTTTTCCATGAATATACTAATTTCTTCATAGGCTTTTCAGAAGGTGTCACATTTTAAGAGTGTTTGAAGAAGTGAGCCTTTGGTAGATGAAGTGTCTGGCACAATTCACTGAAAGTGGAATATGCTGGTAGAAACATTAGTCTCTACATCTCTAGAGATGAAATCTCGAGTTGTAATTATGAAGCACTGAAACTGATCTCATTAGCCATCCATGAAAATCAGCCTCAAACCAGATGGGACGTGATACCTTCTACTCCACAAACTATGTGAGGATCAAGAGATGATGCACCTGAAAGTACTTTGAAACTCTAAAGTGCTATACAAACTTGTCCTGCTGTTACTGTTAATCATTTGAATGTCATTTTACCACTTCAGGTTGTTATGCAGGTGATACAGATTTTCCTTCATGTATTACAGAGTTTCTGCGAAGTTATAAACACAACACATGCTAGTAAATTGTGGCTGCACTTCTTTGCCCAAGAGCCATTCACTTGGTGCACAAGAAAAATGTTTTGACCCCAGGAGTGGGTAGGGCTCAAGGATTGGTATTTTTCACACTGAAAACTGGAGGTGCATTATAGTGTAGATAACAGGGAAAAAAAGAGAAACTATCGGACTTAACTTTGGCATTTCTTTGATAATTTGAAGATCCTTCAGTAGTTCCTTCATGATTCAGCTCCCCACATGCACACTTTTATCAGTTGTGTATAAACGCACCTTGAGCTTCAGCTCTTGACCAGTGTCAACACACTATTACATGCCATTAATTACCAACAGAAGGGGTATTTATGGGATTTTTCTTCTTTTTTTTCTTTTAGACACAGTAGCTCCCATGTACGAAGCCTTCAGTGGATCTCCCAGATGGAATGGGCCATTCTCTTCTCATTCTTTGATTGTAGAACATACCAAATTTTATTAAAAATACTTTTTTGAACCTTGGTGTCTACTCCTCTAGACCATGAACTTCTCAAGGGCAGATTTTGAATCTCGTAGTTCCATCATCAAAAACAGCAGCTGGTACAGAGTAAATGCCGATAATGTGCCTCTTGTCTCATCTCAGAGGTGTTCTGCAGACACATGTGATGTATTGTGACTGTCTTTTAGACTATAAAACAGTATAGTATGGGCATCACTTAAGAATTTGTTAAAGAAAACAAAACCATACAGCAAGTTATCTAATTCACAGTCCAGAAGAAAATATAGATAGATATTTCTATTTGTAGAGTATGTTAAAGCCTGAATTATTCTGTGGTGATGGTATTTAATATTTTATAAAGTTATTATTGGACTTTTTGTTTTACTAATGAAGAAAAATGGATCAATTATCATGGTGTTTTGATACGATAAGTAAATCTTTGATAATCCCCAATTCTGAGAAGAGTAGCAACTAGATGCTTATACTGTTATTTGAAAAGTTGGATGCCCTAATGAAGGAATATATTTATTAGAAATAATTAAAGAAATACATTTTATTTCAAATTTCTCTCACCTAATAATGTGGAATATGGTAACAAAGTGCCACAAACCAAAATGAAAGCTAGCATGGTCTATGAATGTAGTTTTGAAAGAAATGCAACCTTCTATACCAGTTGCTTAGAGATGCCAGCTCTGAAACATCTTACATACCATCAAAAATGTAGTTTTTAAAACAAAGTATATTATATTATTTTTCCTTATAGTGAAAAATATAAGCAAGTAAAAATAGTTTGCAAAATTAAATATACTTACATTCATGATCAGTAAGTACAAACTAAAATTTTCAGTTAAAATTTTTTCTCTTCCCTTTTTTTTCTGGTCCAATTATATTACCCAGGTAAATCTTCCTTTCTCATTTGCAGGTTTCTGTGGCCTTTATTTCAGAACAGTTCCCGACATGGCAGTATCTGCCTTTAGTGCAGGAACGCAACATGAGAGTCCCAGTCGTAAACATAGCTTGACTAGCAGGGAAGCAATCTGCTCTTAAAACCAACCCACAAAAACCATGCACATACCTTTTATAAAGTGTAAGACTGCCAACATCCCATAACTAGAATTCCATGGCTACTTATATGTCAAAGAAGTGTTCAGGCAATGCCTGTAAAACCATAGGCCGGCAAACCAAATGTTAATCCAATGCTTTTATTATTCACAATTTAACTTCACTGTATTGAACCTCTGATTAGTTATGGCCATTAAGTCAAGAAATAAACAACGATGTGAAAAACCCCAAAAGCAATAAAAACGAAGGACATCCTCTAATAAAACTAAGCAAATATAACATTAGTGATGTCATGCAATTTCTGAGATACCATAGAAAAATTGTTTCCTTATATTGATAAGAAAATTACGCATCAGTGAAAATGCAGGCTTAGAAATATAGTACTGAGAGTTTCAATCTGTGATGTCTTCACTGATGAGGGAAAATGGATTTCTTATTACTGAAGAGAGCTGATGTCTTGGGTGTTGCTGATGGCTCCCTAACCGAGCTTAGTGGTTAATGATGCTGTACAAATAAAAAGCGGTGGGGGAATACGAAATATCTTTATTAAATGCCATCCTGTAAAGTATTTGATGGATGGAAGAGTCTAATGCATTTTAAATAAATGCATATCATTCTATCACATATAGTGAGTCTTAAAAAATTATTACTTAGATGCACAGTCCTTGCAGTGGTAGACATGGCACTGTGAAGGAAGTCTGATTTGGAAGCTATTTTCTATTATACTGGTCAAGGGATGGAGTTGCTGTTAGTCATATTGTAATGTCCCTTCAACTTTGGTACATTCAGTGCAAAATATTTCGGGGAATTTTTTGTACCTTTATAAAAATAAAAGGCCCTTTTTTCCCTTGAGAGTGCATGATGCCCGAGTAAGCATGGAACATGAAAATGGAACAGGTGACACACACGGTAGGATAGGTAGGTTCCTATATACATCTTAAAGAACACAAATATAATGAACCTATAAAAAATAAACAGAACTCACTGTGTACTTTTTCCTGATATGCTGTGATTAATTGCTAGTTATTTAAAATTGTTTCCATGCATTATAAAGCATAAAGTCTGTCGTTAGTATTCATTGTATAACAGTTTGTCTTCAGCCATAAGTACATACATACCACTTTGCATATACATGGTCATGGACCACCTTATTGCAAAACTTTAAAGTTACCTCATATTGACTCGGTTTCATTTTCACTCGTGTCCCATGAAAGTTGCAACCTATGGTGCACACCATGCAGGCACACATAAGCATGAAAATGAATATTCTGTTACAACTTAGGGCTTAAATGAATGTACTTTCAGGAAATATATTTGTTTTCATTATATTATTTAACTCACACTAATTTGGAGATGGGGTCAAGTGCTGCCAGTTTGGCTCGAACCACATTCAAAGGTAAGTTTCAAGATTCTCCTGAATCCCTGAAAAGTTACCCTGGAGCTGATCATGTACAGGTTCATCTTTGTCTCAGAACATAACAAATGGAAAAAAGTTTGGCAGTCAAGAACTGTTGATTGAAAGACTGTTGGCTTGTTCCCTGGGCATCAAGCTCACCCAAATCCTTCAAAGAGGACTCATCACCACTATCCAGTCCCCAAATGTGGCAGAGCACATGCTCCTGGGAGATGACAGCACTCAGTTTTACTCTTATGGAAGCAGACTCTTCAAACTTCTGATGTTCAGCCATCCTTCTCAGGGGCAGCTTCTGAAAGTGCCTGTCCATACCACACCCAGGCATTGTGCTTCCGGGTCACTCAAGTCCAAAGGTGCTGGTCTCTTCAACTGCTGTCAAGAGTTTTTCATAAAGCATGGAGAAGGATGGGTACGGGGGTAGATCCAGACGGTTAAAACAAGTGTGAGCTCTGCAAACAGAGGAAGCATACGTAGTTTAGAATGCTTAAAGGGAAATGAGGTCACTTGTTCTGTGTGTGTCTTTTATATTCAATTTGGTTTGTTATCAAATTTCACACTCCTTTTGGAGGAAACTTTGAAAACATTTTGACTTGACTTCATAATTCAGAGTTGAAAAAATATTCAGAATTGAGATTCTCTTAGGGAAACGGGATGTTTACAAATAGATATTTTTGGCCTGACTGGTGTGGCTTAGCCGGCTGGGCATCCACCCCGCACAGCAAAAGGTCACCATATCATTTCCCAGACAGGGCACTTGCCTGGGTAGCAACTGATGTTTCTCTCCCTCGCTTTCTCCCTCCCTTCCCCTCTCTTAAAAATATATAAATAAAATCTTTTAAAAAATTAAAAAATATATATTCTTCATATTTTCACAACTTAAAATCCATTTATGTAGATATTACTATTTGTTTAGTTGTCTAAGAATTACAAACACAAGTTTTCTTTTTTGATTCTCTTTTGCTGTTACTTTTTTTCAGACATGAATATAAGCGTTTGCAAAGTAATTCATTTTCAGAACTGACATTTGCATGGATGTCTCTCAGAAAATCTACCATTTTAAATTGTTTCATTTTGTTGGGCAGGGAAGAGTACTAAGAGTCTCTGAAGACCTGCCTCACGGTGTAGATTCTTGGGAAAATCCCTGGCTGGAGTTCCCAGTAAAGTTGGTACACGATTGTTACTCCTTTGAATTCTGTGTTATGATCTATTTTCTCCTAAATTACAATGCAAAATTATGGCCATTTAAATCATTGCATTAAGTATTCTTTTTTAGAAATACTCCCCTTTTCCAAGATAGGGAAAAAAATGCTTTCCTGTTATTTGCACCTGAATCACAAAAAAAAAACCAAAAACAAAAACTGATAGTCTTCAAATAGCACATCTTATCAGGAAGCAAATCTACGCTTTTGACATGGGATAGGAAGCATTTTATTATGAATGTACAACAGCTTATTGTGGGAGCTTAACTTTGACTTAAAAAAATGCTCCTGAATTAATATGGAATTTTAAGAGCTATGATTATTATGAGCTATTTCTACAAAATTACGTGTTCAAATTTTGTTATTTATAACTTTTACACTTACGAAATAAACACAATTATATTCCTAGAGGCAGTGTAATGTAGCAGTCGGGGCAATCAGAGGTTTGGAGTTAGACAGACTCGAGTTTGAGCTGTAGCTCTACCGACCAGCAGCATGATTCGGAGTGAGTTATGAAAACTCTCTGAGACTCAATTTTCTATCCAATAAAAAGAGAATAATATAATTTGTCTCAGAAGGATATGAGGATTAAATGAAATGACAAAATCTTTAATACAATGCCTGGGTCAAAGTGTTTGACCAATTAATAAGAGGGGTATTGTTAGATACAATCCATTTCCTTATCATCAAAAAGATTTACTCTAATTGCCTTCATTAAATTGCCAAGAGATAATCATGACTCATGGAAATTATGAGATAAAAAGATAATAAGGCAGATGTGTGGCCACATGACTTATTAGAAACAGGAATGTGAAGGGGCTCTGTTACAAGAGCCCCAGTGTTAGGAGATAGCAATGGCACTCGCTTAGAGTTTACAATCTTGTTATTAGAAACTCTAAGATATACGGAGGGGAAGTCATCTAATTAGTATTTTCAGGCAAGCTCCTTTCTTTGGTATAATAAACTATTTGAGAATTGCATTTACTATAATTCTTATTATGTGTCTTTACAGCAGAATCTCAACTTTTCATTTTTTAAAAACTTGAACTAGCATACTAAAAGTCAGTTCTATCTACCTTGTGTGAAACACTGGAATAAAAATATTAAATGTAGGCTTTATCTTTGTTCTAGAGAGAGAAGAAGAAGAAGTGAAATACATTTTGAATACAATTATATTCTATACTTTGTGCGTTTATACACATAACATTCTTTATGCCATTAGACTAAAAGATGATACTTCTTTTAAATAAAATTAAAAATTTTTTCTTTGGTTATCAACAAGGTGGAACATCTTTCCTCAAGTCAACTTGCTTGTAGCACTTCCTGTTTTGCGATCTAAATCTTCTTTTAATTTTTAATGTGATAAAATATACAGCACATAAAATTTGTCACATTACCCATTTTTAAGTGCACAGTTCTGTAGCATTAAGTACATTCACATTGTTCTGCAACCAACACCAACACCTGTCTCTAGAGCTTTTCATCTTTCCAAGCTGAAATTCTGCACCCATTGAACACTAACTCCCACCCTCTCCCATCCTTGCAAGCACCATTCTATCTTGTCTCTATGAATTTGACCACTCTTCGTACTTCGTGTAAGTGGAGTCATACAGTATCAGTCTCTTTTGACTGGCTTATTTCATTTAGTGTAATGTTTTCCAGGTCCACGTTGTATCATGGGTCAGAATTTCCTTCCTTTTTAAGGTTGAGTAACAGTCCGTTGTACCACAGTTTGTTCTTCACCTGTTAATGGACATTTGGGTTGTTTCTTTTTCTTTTGTTGTGTTTTGGCTACTGTAAAAAATGCTATCATGAACACTAGTACAAATCCCTGATTTCAATTCTTTTGTGTAAATACCCAGAAGTGAATTGTTAGATCATATGGTAATTCTATTTTTAATTTTTGATGGAGCTGCCATGCTGTTTTCCACAGCGACTGCACCATTTGACACTTCCACCAGCACTGCACAAGGGCTCCAATTATTCTACAGCCTCCCCAACACTTATTACTATTTTTTATTTTGATAATAGCTATCCTAATAAGTGTGAAGTCCATTTATTATTTGTAGCTTTAGGATTTCTTATTGATTTGTATGAGTGCTACAAAATAAAGAGATTAACTCTTATATTAACTCCTTTTATTTCTTCCAACCTGTTCACATTTTTATTTAGTATGTACTTCATTTACAGAAGAATATTAATCTGGTTACTATCTATTTCTGAATACATTGTCTTCTTCTCTTCAGTGTGTTGCTGTGATTAGAAATCATGTTGAAAGGTGATCTCTATTGTTTATACCTCATAGAAGGATTTTTTGCTGTGTTTTTTTTTTTCCTTTTGGTAGTGCTGGTGTATCAAAGAGTGTGATAGGCCAACTTTTAGGAGAATTTTTCAAAGAGTACCTCCTACATAGTTGTAATCTTAAATAGGTACATGTGAATTCATTTTTGTGAACTGAATCATGTTGGGTGAACTAAGAAATAAAAGTCGTTCAAAATGACCCTAATTCTAGGTTAGCAATAATCCATAATTAATGTTTTATATGCTTAGGCCAGAACATGACTGCAGGTGAATGTATCTATCGCACCGCTGGGAAGCCTATTCCTTCCCTCTTAACAACCAAACACTCTCCCTTGACTAAAGGTTACTTTTAGATAATCAAGAACTAACAAAATGGTCACATACATGGGAAGGAAAGTTCATAAATAGTAATGTTTGAAGTCCCCAATTAACTTGCACATAGTTAGATTGAGTGCCAAATAGTAAATCACTGTGGTCTTGGGAAAGACAGAATTCTAAGATGATCTGTCATGATCTGTGCCTTTATATAATCCCCACCTCCAGAGTTTGAGCAGGACCTATAACTCACATATAACCAATGGAATACAGCAAAGGTGAAGATATGATGCAAATATTATTGAAATCCCAATCAGTTGATTTAACTTAATCAAAAGGGTGATTATCTTGGGTGCACCTGACCTAATTAGGTGAGACCTTTAAAAGAACATCTAGAGGTCAGAGACTCACTGCTGCTGTATTTGAAGCAGCAGCCAGGAATTCTACAGCTGCAAGAAGTGGATTTTGCCAACAACCTAAGTGAGCTTGGAAGCAGGTCATTCCCCAGCTGGTCCTCCAGATGAGAATTCAGTCCAGGTAACACCTTGATTTCAGCTTTGTGAGACGCTGAGCAAAAGACCCAGTTAAGCCATGCGGGGACTTCTGACCCACAAACAGTGCTGTAGTAACTGTGTGCTGTTTTAAACTAAGTTTGTGGTAATTTGTAAGACAGCAAAAAAACTCCAGCTGGTGTCAAGGTATAGGTAAAAGAAAAGGTGGCAAGGGTCATAAACATGGTATAATACAGTTGCCACTGTCAAGGACAGGTGGGGAGATAAAAGCTGGGAGTAAACAGCTGTCCTTTTATTCTCCCAGGTTTCTGAGCACAGAAACAGGAATTCCGCATGTGTCTTTGTGGTTTCTGTGTTATCTTTGTAAACACTATAGTATCTCATCCAATAAATCCATAAGCCTGGGTATCCTTTTAAGATTCAGTTTTCAACACAGAGGGAAGGGCTGGACAACCTTTCCTGATCCTCCTCAGTCATGACACAATCACCATTACCGATCCCATGATCTAAGGCAATCACTGCTTCCTAATTTACATCTGGCTATATAACATACGGTTACCATAACACAAATCTCCTTCTGAATAAACTGAACGGTTCCTCTGAAAAGTGTTTCAAGAGGATAGAGAAAGTACATATTGTAAAGGGGGAAACTGGACAGAAAGATTAAATGGTTTTCCCAAGGCCAAAGCTGAGTCAGTGGCCAAATCAAGAAAAGGACCTCGACCTTGGGTTCCTAGGGGAAGTCCAACGTTAAACTGAAAGCAGGGAGACTTAGGTTCATCGGCTCAGCTCTTTGCTTTTCGAAGCCTCGCTGTTAACTTCACCCCGTCCCTGGTGGTGAACTGCTGGTCTTCAACATCTCACCAGACTGCATATGTTTTGGGGACAGGGATTAGCATAATAAAGCTTCAAATATTTTTTTAAATAAATGATTCCATCACAAGATGCAAGAGCTCTGGAGCAAATGGTCCAAACTGGGTCAATCCAAAAAACCCTGGGAGATACCAGGGGATTTTTAAGTGCTTAGTTCTATCTCAGGCTCCCCAGAAAACAGAAATACTCAGAGTGATCAGAATCACTAAGAAGCTTGTACAATGGAGATTTTTGGCTGCACCCCCTGAGATTCTAATTCAGAAGGTTGGGATGGGCCTAGGGTTCTGCATTTTAATAATCACTCCAAGTAAGTCTGATGCAGGTGGTCTCCACTACTGGAGAGGCATCAAGTGTATTAGAAATAAGATATCTACGCTGGCTATCCACACCAGCATTTTGTGTGCTTGCAAAAATTTCAAAACTCTTTATAAACAAGACAGTATTGCTAATAAGGAAATTGAGGAATAGTGCGGTTAAGTAAATTGCCCAATATTTACCATCGACTTGCTGTATGAGCCAAAAACAGGAAAAAAAAAAAAAAGGAAAACAAAACACAATCCTCTGAGGCTTTTCACACCCCCTCTCCCACCCCATTCCATGTCCTAAGAAAATTCCAGCAGAAAATAACAGAAGGGCCCTTGGACTATGTTGATATTGGCAGCAAAAGTACATCCAGTTATTCAGTCTCCACAAAAGAACATTTTTCAAATCTTTCAAAGTCAGGCACACTAAGGCTATAATGAGTTTACCTCATTTTGATCTATGCAGCCAGAACCACTCACGGAGGGCAGGTCTGAACCCATCTTTGGGAAATCCTGCTGGCATCAATATAAAGAAGATTTAAAAGCCCCCCAGACATCTGGTCTGACTTAATAGATCTGTTACTTTCTGGATTCTTCAAATGTTAACCAGGAGGTCACATTCTTACCCTCTCTTCTTTCCTATAGATAGACAAGTCAAATATCCAAATCCAGTAAGCCAAAGTATCACAATTACATCCAAATTTTCATAGACTGAGTCACTGATTAGTGTATTTCTCTGTGCATATGTGTACTTATTTATTACTTTAGCCGCATTTTCTCAGAATTGATTTTTGGTAGCTTATAAGGACTCAAAATATAAGGCCAAAAAAATTATAATCAGGATTTTAAATTGAGAGAGAGAAAAGGAAAAAGCCATGGACCTCATTTTATCTAGTAAATGCTGTCCTAGAAACAAAATGTATTTGAATCTAATAAATACTTTTTATTTGCATTATAATTTAGAAAGTGTTTTTTCAGTACTCTCTCTTTCTCAGTTGTCAGTGGTGCATAATTCTTCAGCTTTCAGTTTCCTTACTCCTATTTCTGCCTCTTCATCAAGTAATTAAAAGCATTCTGGAAAGTTCCTAAGGAACCTTGGAACATACCACTTTATAACGTCAAGATTTCTTTCAAAATGTAAGGATTCCTAACCAGTTGACTGGTCAAGTTCAAATGTCACACATTTGTTTCACCACAGGCTCCCTTCTGAGACCACCAGCGGTGCCGGCGGCTATAGCCAGCAGGGTGTGCCATCCCATGGGGTAGGGCTGGTCTGGAGCTGGGCTGTGGAGGAGGCAAAGAAGGGCTTACTTTGGGATCTTCAGAGCCTCCTAATTCAGGGCCCAATGAGTGTTCACCCATGCCTTTCACCTGCAGAACCTCTTTCTTTTACTATTTTCCCCTTTGAAGAGTCCATATTTTGAAAGCTTGTCATTCCCATACAAAATGCCCTGATGAATAAAAATTAATTTTTCAATTGGCATTACATTTCATTTACTCCTTCATTTACTGAATGAACAAATACTGAGCTCATACTGCATGCCAGGCATTGAGCTGTCCCCTGGTAGATGTGGATGAATAATGGTCTGGTTTCTGCCTATAAGGAGTTTACACTCAGGCAGCAAAATATACAGCCCTGGCTGAGTTGCTCAGTTGGTTGGAGCATCATCCCATACACCAAAAACGTTGAGGGTTCTATCCCAGTCAGGGTACATACCTAGGTTGCAGGTTTGCACCCCGACCTACAGGAACCAACCAATCGATGTTTCTCTCTCGCTCTCTCTCTCTCTCATTGATGTTTCTCACACTTTCTCTCTCTTTAAAACCAATAAACATATCCTTGGGTGAGGATACACACACACACACACACGTGTATACATGAGGGTGGACACCCCCACCTCCGCAAAACTGGAATTATCTTCTGGAGGGTAGGCCCCTTGTAGTACAGGCTTCTCCTGCTAGGTGAGTGTTCTAGGAACCCATCTGTATCAGCGCACCAGCTGGAGTTGTTGCGAGAGGCTCCATTCAGCTTCGGTGAATTTTTTTGAAGACTCAACACATTTGCCCATTTCATGATGGGTGATTTACGAGCATACCTGCCCACACTGTGCTGAGTGTTCAGCAGTTTTTGACCAAAAATGGCATGACCCCGGTGCCGCACCCTCCCTATTCACCTGATCTCACCTTGAGAGACTTTTTTTGTTTCCATGGATGAAAAAAGTCCTCAAAAGGAAACATTTTGCCCTTGTGGAAGAGGTAAAATAAAAAATGGCAGAAGCACTAGAAGGCATCAAAATTGATTAATCTAAAAACTGTTTCGAGTGGTGGGAAAAAATGTCTCAATAGGTGTATTGCATCAAATGGAGTGCTTTGAAGGTGATTGAAGTTTAAATATGTAAGAAAAAAATACACAATTTTTATAAGTAAATTCCAGTTCGGGGGGGTGGTATCCTCACATATACACACACACAGACAAATGGGAACCCCGAAATGTCGTACAGTCTGAGCTCTATACTTGGGGATGTGGCTGCCGTGAGCAGGCACAGAACCCCATCCTACCTTAGGCTCTGCTCGTCAAACCAGGAGCCCTACCTAGCTCAGGGCTACATTTCTCCAGAAGACTACTAGATACTTTTGTTTAATTAACCCAAAAGATTCATATGGGCCCTGCACACAAACAATTATAATACAATGAGTTATAGTCCACTCTGCCGAACCTGGAAAGGCTTTATAGAGGACACTATGCCAAGCTTTGAAGCATTTGTAGGTGCGTAGGCTTTATCTGGATCAACAAGGAGAAGAATGTTCCCAGCATGCTAACCGGAAGTGTGAGGAAGCATTACATCATCAGGAAACCTGAGAAGTACAAGAGCTTGAGTGACAGGAGCTGAGGCTGGACCTGAAGCCAGATGAGGAAGCAGGGCCACATCAGGAAGTGAAGTGTGTTCATGCAAAGACATTTCCATTTATCCCATGAATGAAAGGGAGCTAGTGACTGGGTGTGGAGAGTGACATGGCAGAGGTACCATTAATCAAGACAGGAAATGGGTAGGGGGCAGATGATGAATTCGGAGATTGTAATCAGCATGAGAAATCCAAAGGTACCAATTGCACAGTGATAAAATTCAATTAAAGTAATCTTGTGATTATTTTGTCAGCCTAAGGAGATTTATTAACACAAATAAAGGTATAACTTCTGTTATGGTTTTTAAAATATGCATAGTTTCCCTCCTATCCCCATTAATATGTTCTCTGACCGTGAGATTTAGAGCAGGGATTCCTGCTGAGACCAGTTCACAAATATCTGTGCCACTCATGATGGCACAGCACAACCCTGACCCTCCCCAGGTGTTTAGTAAATGTGAGTCAATGAAAATGGATTCTGGGGCAGCTACTACCCCGACTAATTTGTCATATACCATTTGGTGGCAGTGATATTCGTACTCTGTTCACTTGAATCTATTGTTGCCCTCTCTGTGGTCCTCATGGACAGTGACCAACACAAAGTAAATGTGTGACGGGTGCTTGCAGGCTTGTGAGAGCCTGTACTAATTCCAGTTAGAATTAATGCCTTATTTTCAGGTCTCATTAGGTCGCCTTGGTTAAAAGGCACCTGGGCCTACGAATAAAGTGTGGGGTGTTCCCACAGTGGGAATTCCTGCATCTAGGGAGAGCTAGGAAGCTATTCATCATAAGCAGGTAACGTCTTCACCTGTGGTTGGCCCTGGGAAAAGGTGAAGAGTACATACCTTTTAAATGTAAGAAATTCAAGCCCATGGAAGAAAATTCCATAAGGAACTGTTCCAGGATGAGAACTCTTGGAAGTCCAAACAAAATCGAGATACCATTTCTTACACACCTAAAGACTGTGAAGTACCATTCCAGCTCTTAAGGAGAGGTCTTAGGAAAAATAAGGGTTAAATTTATTGAATGATGTGTTAGGTATCATTTTAAGCACTTTGCATGTGTTATCTCATTTACTCTTCAAAATAAATCTGTAACGTAATTACTAGTATCTCTCCCAGTTGTTCAGATGAGGGTAGGGAGATACAAACGTGACTGTGGCATAGTTTTGTCTGGAGTGCTGCAGAGTCACCTCCAGTTTAAGAATTCAATAATTTAAGAAAAATAATATTCGCTGGGCATCAATTATGTGCTAGGTCTCAGCACTGGGGACAAAGCCACATTTAATTTAAACAGGCATAGTTCCCATAAGGTTATGTCCCAGAGGGGGCAACAGATCATCAACAAGTAAACCAATACCTAAACACAATGACTGAACTGGGGTGAGTCCTATGAAGGCAATAAGGTGTGACAGAATGACAGGTGCCCTTGGGGCAGAAGCCTGGAGGACCTTTCTGAGTAGATCATGTGCAAGCTGAGACCTTGGCGAGGAGAAAGAGCCAGCCAGAAACAGCCAGCAGGGAAGAGTTCAGGTATCAAGTTCCAGAGTCTTGAGGCGGAATTGAGTTTGGCACGTTGAAGAACAGCAGGACAGAGGCCGGTGGCTGTAGCAGGCGCAGGGAGACTGTGTATATTGAGGTTGGAGTGATAGGCCAGACCAGGCCACCTACCATGCAGCCTTTATCAAGGGGTCTGGGCTTCACGCTAAGCCACTGGAGGGTATACACAGGAGAGGCCGTTCTAGAGGTTTCAGAAGATCACTCTGCTGGCTGAGCGCAGGATGAACTCCAGGATGTATGGACAGAAGCAGAAGTCTAGCCAGCAGGCTGCTTCAGTGGCCCCTGTGAGAGGTGCCGGCGTAGTGGGCTAGGGTGGTGGGACAAACCCAAACCAGTTTTTGCTCTTGAGGCCAAGGAAAGGGTTATAAACATTCCTTAAGAGCTGTAATGTTTTTCACACACAAATATACGCTTTACAATGCAACTTGTAAAACAGCTCCAAGCACCATTAGTCATTTTGACTCGGGCTGTCCTATTCTCTGTCGCTCTCAGCAATTAAAATTTCTTTCATTCCATCACATAATCACAAATTAGTTCAGCAGTTCTACTTTGTGCATTAATGACTCAAGAGTCCCCTTTTAGATACAATATGTTTTTATAATCATTTTACACATTTCCCAAAGTAAAGGCTAATCCAAATGGCACAGCACATTTAAAGATTTTAATAAGGTATTATTACTAGACATCGTTGATACGTTTTTGCTAGCACATGCTGATTCAATGGTAGAATAAAGTAAAAACCTAAAATATTCCTGTCAGATAGTAAGAACTGAATGAGAGTGAAGAAGGGAAAAGAGTTGAAGAGGACCTTGTTTAATTCACAGATTAAACTATGGAGCAGACTATACATGTGGATCTTCCTCCGATTCCCTCTCAGACCACAGGGCACCTTAGCTGACCAGCAGGGGGTGGGGGCTGAGGTGACCAAGGGGATTGCCTCAAGGCGAATACAGAAAAGATGGAGCACCAAGGGGCCATCCAGTGTCTATCTCTTATGCTGAAACATTTCAAACTTAAGAAAGTGACACTATATTACAGGACTCCTCAGTTATTTTTCTATTTCCTAGCTGATGGTTCCTGGCTTTGACAGTGGACAAGACTCTCTGTACTGAGGAGGAAAACAACTGAATTACTGATGACATTGTAGAACAACGTTTAATGACCTGGAAAGATGTTCATGATTAGTGATATTTGGTAAACAAGAAGAGGTTACAAAGAGTATGATTATATTTTTGTTTTTAAAAGTGGGTGTGTGTATAGAAATGAGTGAAAACATACACTCCAAAATGTTTAAAGGTTATCTCAGTAGTGGATATTTCACACACACACACACACACACACACACACACACACACGTATTTTAACATCTTGGCATTTTTTGTGGACGGTTTACTTCTTATAAGAATAAAAAGCAGAGTTTTAAAAATGAAAAAAAGTTGTCTTTTTCTCTTTAAAAATTACTTTATCTTTTTAAGTTCTATTCCACTAGAAAAACCATCTCCCTGAGATACCCATTTCATAATTAACTCTCGCTTCTTATTTCTTAATTTGGGTCAGCATTTCACTCATAATCCTCTCCAGACAGAGCCATTTAAAAAAAAAATTCAGGCTTCCCCCCTTGGCAGAACCAACACAATGTTTAAAAGAACATCATGCTTGATGCTCTCCAACTCTTCTGTTATCCTACTTGGCAAGAACCTCAGAGATGAGCATATAAACTCTATACCAGGCTGGGAGAGAGCGTTTGCTTTGCATTTTCCAGGCTGGCATGTTAGCAGCCTGTTTTTCAGGATGTTTAAGAGCGATTGCCATAAAGCGAATTTACTGTTTCATAAGTCTGAGAGAACACTGGGGGACAGGAAATCTACACAAATGCAAAATACACTGCTAACTATCAACCACGAAAAAGAGGAAGTGCAATGATGTGTTCAGGCCATAAGCCTCTATGGAGACACCCGTCATTATTTATCATCTGTGTCTCTAGTTACTTTATTACCACAAGAGAGAAAAAAGAACCATTGATTCAACTTGTACTGGCTTCCAAGGCAACCCATATATACTTTTACACTTCTTGGCCCACACCGTGAGTAGTGCTGTATTCACTGCTACTGCAAAGAGAGACTAGGATGTCTGAGAAAAGATGACTCACA
>PVJD01009258.1:0-64562 GCA_004026545.1 Mormoops blainvillei | reverse complement strand
CTTGCTCTGGCCCAGGTGCCTCGTGTCTTCTGCCAGCACCCACAAAACTGGCAGGCTATCTTCCTAACTTGCAAGTAACACACAACCTCAGAGCCTTCACAGTCCCTGACAGTTTGCACTAAAATTTCTCTCTCGCTGAAATGCTGCTTCCCCAGATGTGGTCGTGGCTGGCTCCTTCAACTGCTGCCTGTTGGAGAAAGTTTCTTTGACCCCGTGATCCAAATACCCCCATGCCAGACACTCTTAATCCCATCATAGCACCCATCATTCTGTAATAAATTTTAAAAAATGTTAAGGCCACGTTTAAAATATACACACAATCTAAAGAACATTACAATAAACAATTAATGTATCCGCAACTGAAGTTAAGATACGGACCATTTTCGATACAGCCGATGACTCATGTACTGCCCTCCATTCCATATTCTCCCCTCCTTCCATGTACCAACCTCAATTGGGAGCTATTCATCTCCATGCCACTCAGTAACGTAGATGATGTTATTTTACATACCATATTTTTGCCATGTAGGATGCCAACTTTTTGGCCCAAAATTTTGAGGGAAAAATAAGGTGGGCACTATTCATGGGTATAGTGATTACGCACCATGGATATAATAACGGGTATAATAACCCTGTGTATAATGCACACAAAAACATGGGTGCACATTATACATGGCGAAATACGGTATTTTAACTTTCCATAGATGGTATCGCACTTTACCTGTTTTTCTGCTACATGCTCCTTTAAGCGAATATTATGTTTGCGAGACAGTCTCTGTTGATGTGGGCAGCTTGGGTTCATTACTTTCACTGCTCTATACCATTGTGGGATATATCACACATTATTCATTCTCCTGTGAGTTGACATTTATATTCTTCCAAGCTTGGTTTTTTTCTCCTTGTGTAAATGTATAAGAATTTTTTTTTTTTTGAAACATATACCTAGGCTTAGAATTGCTGGATCAAAGGACATTCATATTTCAACTTTTCTTGATATTACCAAATTGTTTTCTTAAAGTACCCCTGCCATGATTTTTTTAAAACTCACTATGTCCCAGGCCCAGACCGTAAATTCTGAGACAGCTTCTCGATCACGTGCCTCATTATATCCCCGTTTCCAGTGGCTGCTACACGACTGTTTGTGAAATGACTAAGAAATGGATACCTAGAGGGGTACAGTGACTTCTCCAGGGTCACAAACGTATCTTAGTGACAAAGCTGGGATTTAAATCCAGGGTGATGACTCCCTAAAACCTGACTAAGAGGAAGCAGTTCTTGTAAATACAATCCCAGGTCCAAGGTCCAGTCCCAGGAAGAAAGTCTGGAATGAGTTCACAGTGACTGCTGGGGGGGCCTTCCCACGGTGCCTGTATGGGTCAGACCCATGCTCCCCATGAGGTGGGAGGAGTAGTTTCCGAAAATTCTTCAGAAGGTGAAAACTGACCCCAGAGTATAAGAACAGAGCTGCTGGGGCGACACGGGCTGCTGTGGCAGAAGGACATGGCAGAGGGGGACAAGCACGTGGGGGGCCGTGGGGGAAGGCCATTGCTCTGGCAGAGGTAATGCTGATCCAGCAGAGGCTCCCTGTGGGAGCCGTGAGATCACATCCATCTTCAAAGGGGAAAGAAGGAACAGCCAAGAGGCCTTCTTCCAACGCCCCGCATGACCTTGCAAGGACAGCCCGGAGGCTGCTTTGAGCTGAGCCGGGGAGCCCGGAGAGCGGAGGGGACAGCTCAGACACATACACGGCCTTGGAAACTGTTAGTTTGAGGTCTTCAAGTTTGTGTTTATTCTGGCCTTCCTTTTTAGTCAATTTGCATTTGGTTTTCATCCCACACTGTCTTGGATCCAGCCTGGAATGTATAAATCATTTAGCAAGCAACAAACAGCGGGGCCACCAAAGGGATGGAAAAGAAAACCCCCCAAGTGGGGTTGAGACAGGGCAACTGGAGAAGGGACAGAGGAGGCATAATGGGCTGGGCGGGAGAGAATCAGAGAGAGGGGATGTGAGTCACAGAGGCAGTAACAGCGCCTCCTAGACCCCGAGGACCAGTTCCATGAGACTCAGAAACCTTGGCGGGGCGGGGGAGAAAGAGAGAGGAGAGGGAGAGACAGAGAGAGAGTGTGCGTGTGTGAAAGACAACAAGCTCAAGAATCCAGCATCAGAGTGCCCGACCATCATTGAGTTGATGGCCTCCCTTCCTTGGATCCCCTTGTTCAAAATGGACCATTTTCTGCACCTCTCAATCCCCCATAGTTGCCTTTTCCGCTCAGACCCAGAACCTTTCCATAGGCTTCTCCTGGCTTTATCTTCCCGTCTTGTAAGGCCCAGCTTCCTGTTGTTGAGGCGCAGAAGTCTCTCCAGGTTCTCCGATCAGACTTCTGTTGGGAGAGACCAAGGCTGGGCTCCTCTGTCTTCTGAGCATGCAGCGTCCTCCCTGGGGGCAGTTGCCATCCTCGTCTCCAGGCAAGCCCGCTGCTGGACTCCCAGCAATTGGAGAGCAGGGACCGAGTCTAGCTCAGCTCCGCACCGCCACCCAGCACGCGGCCTGGCCCGAGGCATGCCCGTGGTAAGCATCGGCTGACAGGAGTCGCATTGCAGAGACCCCTGCGATTTGATGTTATCATGGCACAGTTGGGAGAATTCACCAAAACCTTGTCTGCATTTTTGGTGGAAAACTCCTGGGGAAAAAGAAGAAGAGCCTGAATCTCTTAGATTTAGTAGCCAGGTAAACCAGCTACAACAAAACCCCCATAATTATGGGCAGAGTGGAGGTGTGCATCTGGAGGAGGGGGAGATGGAATGAGATGAAACGAAGTGCAACCTCTTCACTCTTTGGCACTCTGCATTTGTAATTCCATCTCTGGTCACAAACTGGGAGTGTTGGGCTGACTTAACGCTATATTTCTGTAAAGTTTTTGGACCGGAAAAGGAACGGAAAGGTGTTTCTAAGTCCATTCTCTGCTCTTGGAAGAGATGGGTGCCACCCAATGTTGCCACATTCTGAGGAAGGTATTACAGGGTGTACTAGACAGGTCCAGCCAAGTAAACAGACACCATTCTAAGAATTTCCATAGAGGGGATTTAAAACAAGAGATTGATTGCTCAGGTGACTGTGAGCCCTGGAAAACCAAAGGATACCAGAAGGTAACAGCTGATGAGCCATGGTCTTCTCCTGTCTGGGTGCTGGGAGCAGGGGAGAGGGGTGGTGGGAGAGGCTCACCACCTGGAGGAAGCTGGGAGCATGAATGGCCTGCCAGGTAGGTGTTGGTTTCTCAGGGCTATGTGGTCACAGTTGGGGATACCACGTGAGACAGAGAGAGAAGTACCCTGACTTGACCCGTCTTCCCACCCTCCATACAAACCTCCCACCAAATGGCTGAGCCTCCCTTTCTGTCTCCCTCCCTATTTGTCTTCTTCCTTCCTTTCCTATCTTTAAGACCAAAAGAAAAAAAAAATGTTTTTTGTTTGTTTCAAGGACAGGGAAATTTTTTTCTGGAGGTTTCCAGATATATCTAGAAAAGAAAAACCACATATTTAAAATTAAAAAGTAAAAACTCCAGTGCCCTTGATGTCCCTGAATGCAGGGAGGAACTGCCTCCTTTCCCTTCCAGACCTTAAGGTGCCAATAAACCACAGATAAATAGCCCCGTCTTACTGGAGAGTCGGCAGGGCCTGGTGGTTAGTTCCTCCAGGACGCCCTCCATCCAAGTTCCAGGGGAGCCTGCGCTCCTGCGCGGGTGCCGAGCTCGCCATCGGCGTTCTCCTTGCTGAAAAGCGGGACGTGATCACGGCAGTCCCACCTCATACAGCTACTGCAGGGACTGTGGCGTGAACACACGCAAGGGCCCTAGGACACAGCCTGTCAAACTGTGAGAAGATTTGTATGAGGCCCCGTGCTCATCAACGTCTCCTGACAGCTCCAGGAATTAGAGAGCCTGCCCCAGACCTCCTGCCCCTATGGAAATAACGGGACTTGGAGGTCAGATATCACCAATTTTCGGCCTTTAATCAAACATGCACCATCTCTACCAGTGGGAGGCAGTGCGGTCTTGGCGTCCTGCCAAGTGTCAGCCGGTTAGGATCTAATTAAACTAGCAGCAGGAAGGAGGAAAGGCAAAATAAGCCCTTCCTTTGTCTCATGATGGCATTTCAAATGGAGCCAGGTTCAGCTGGGGCTCCAGCACAGACCAAGGTTAACCTGCTGCACCTGTGGAATTAGGGCCCTGGGCACTGGCTGGAGCTGTGCACGGGCCACAGGGCCCGCGAGCCCTCAGCCGCCTGCAGGGACAGAGCATTAGGTGCGGCTCCCTGGCTGTAGAAATGGCAGGTTAGGTCTGTCGGTCCAAAGCCTGCGAATTGGTTTCTCAAATCAGCTACCCCACTAGTTTCTGTACAGTTTTTCTTCTTTACCTTTCAAAGTTATAAAGTTAATTTCTGAAAGAATAATAATTGGGCTAGTGATCCCAGAACGCTATATGGCTTTAGACTCAACATATTAACCACCAACACAAAACAAAAAAATTCATATCAAACATACAAGACTGCCCAAGTATCAATAATTCGATTCATAAAATTAAAATGGAGTCTAATAAAAAGAGCCTACAAAACACTTTCTTTTCCTTCCTTCCTTCTTTTCTTTTCTTAAATTCTTGTGTACCTAGAAGCTAGTGGACTTCTGATTTTCAATTAGGTGTTTAAATATAATTAAATCAGTGCTTCTGCAGTTCCGTTAATTAAGGTCTAAGGCAATGAAGTGATTTAACTTATGCCAGTTTTCATCCATGCATGAGTTATTTCTTTTTCCATGTTGAAAGTAAAACTCCTGGTTTTCCTAGCTTAGAGGCAGAAACTAAACCAGAGTCAGTGTGAACTCGGGCAGTGACCTGTAAAGGGAAAATTGTGGGGAAGAAGCTGCAGAGAAAATAAAGATTAAAAGAGGCAGATGTCCACTAATTAAAACTAATATGGGACATGAAAATCAAAGCTAATAGATGGTAGCTTTAATTCCTTAAGACTTCAATATCCAAAAACGGGTTTTCATGGCCAAGTCCATACTTGCCGCAATATGAGTATTTGTTAAATGCACGAATCTCTCTTATTTTTTAATTGCCTGCTTTAATTAAGACTTAAGGCAGCTGACACTATTGGAACATATTTAAAAAAAGAAACACATCCCCCCACCCACCCTGCCAAACGAGGAGAGTTAAGAACAATAAAGAAGGCAACTTCTAATAACATATTTTCCTTCTTCCAGCATTCTTGGGTGCAAATATATAGAAATCAAGAGGATCATGTTACGTTGTTATCTCAATGTAAGATCTCTGGAAAATAGTGTGAGTGTGGAAAGGCTTTTCTAAAGAAGACGTCAACGTTTGCTCATCACTTAAAACTGCGGGTTCAGTCAATTTTAATGTGACATGTGGCATACCAGTCATGGAAAAGCTGTAGATCACAGCCCTTGAGATAAATGGCTCACTTCAAAATGATGAATTACACTGAGGTATTAAAACAACTCCAAGCTGTACATACAAATAGATTTGATTTAAAATGTCATTTCCCTTTTCATCAGCCATATTTCTGTGATCGATCATCAAAATAAAGTGGACTTTGTGCCAGCCAGTTACCGGAAGATCTGTCCTTTTCAAAGCCAATGTTAGAGAGACAACTCCCTGACATTCTTCCATATAGTAAATTATGTGTGTGTTCGCTATTTCTTATTTGGAATTATTGATTTATAAAACTTTTTCATGACTGATCATTAAAAGGGCAGGATCCTTGTATTACACAAAACCAGGCACCTCGAGAACAGATTCTGTCAGATATACCCAGAGTCAGAAGAAAACTGCTGTGTTCTTCCACCAGCCATGCCCACTCCTTTTCATTGTAAGAATCAAATGAGATCATTTATACTTTGGAGCTAGAAAGCACTATATATATATTTGATGTCATAGTCACAGTGGGGACAGAGATATTGGAGCTTCAGTACGAACTGTTCTTACTCCTAAAAAAATAAAAAGTGTGCCCACCCCTGCAAAAATGGAGTCAGTTTATTTTTCTTGAGGGAAAGCAAGTGAAATAAAGGCCACTCTAAAGTGGAATCAAAATCATTCTCTAATCTCTGAAAATCAAAACGTAGCTTTTTCAGAGGATCTGCTGCCTCAAAACACAACAGATCCAGTCACTGGCTTCTAGGGGAAAATATAAGCAATTACACAAAATATATCTGAAACATTCAACAACTATGATTACACTATATTAAAACAGAGTACTTTTCAAAAATTGATTTTTAATGTCTAGTCCAAGTGGCTTCACCACAGAATGTAAATCTTTAAATGAGTTTACTCTAAATAAAAATTGCTAGGTTAAAAATTAGAAGGTTGATTTTTCATGTAATAAAGCATGAAAATAAAACAATTGTAACATCTTCACAATGGCTCATGTGTCTTGATTTCCAAGGCACTATTTTCAGCAGCAGTTAGATGATTTCTTCATATACTTTCTTCAGGTGAAAATCAGAAGGATACAGAGTTTATATCAAATATAGAAATGACTCACCTGACAGATGTTTGGATTTATGGAAATCTCAGCCCTCTGATTCATAAGCTTCAACCCAGAAGTAATTTTTTCCCCCTAAGGGCCTTAAAGAGCTGTCACAAAACCCTTCTTGAAGAGCCAGTACAATCCTCCCCAACAAAAGCCTTCATTCCTTTGCTCAGAGTCTTTTATTTCACGAACAGGTCTAAAAACACAGTTAATTAAATCCCCAGCACGTAGTGAATTAAGTAGAAGGTGAGAAGGTGAGAAAAGGTGATGAAAACAAGGAAGAAGCCACATGAATCAAGGTGTGATAGTGTCCTAGATAGCAGCAGACAGGAAGATGTAAGCCTGAGTGCACTTGCTGATAGCAATCTGGGGACAATTTATTGCCTAGAGTCCTTGCAACCTTCATAGGGTCTAAGGCTATCTGTTAGAGCATGTAAACTTCTAGATGAATATTAAAACATTGGAAGACAAAGGAAGATATACTAAAATAAATTTTTATTTTCTGCGGAAAATTTGGAATGTAGATGAAGAGTATGAAAAAAAAATCCTCCTGACCTTGTAACTTAGAAACAATCATTGTTAACCATTTGTTGTATTTCCTCCTAGTTTCCAACGTGTGCAGTAAATTTGCAGAGCAATATGCTTTTTTTATTAGTTCATTTCCTAATGTCCTGGCCTAACTCTTTAAATAGAAGCTTATTGTTGGAGCTACTGATAGGAACCTACAGACCCAAAGGTATTGTGGATATTCTCTCTCCTCTAGTGCTATAAGGTGAGCTGGTCTTCTAGAAGAATCTGTGAAGAATATTGTAAGCATTCAGAAGTGATTTTTAAATGTTTTTACTGATGTGTTGTGCTGAATTTGTTGAGATCAAATGTAAAGTCCACCTCCTTTATGTCAGAAGACAAGGTAGTGGCCTCGGCAGTTTTGCATGCATTAAAACACCCACATCTCCATGTCTTTCCTTTTTGAGCAATCCGTCTGGCAACTTGAAAAATGCAGGCAAGTATAGAGAACACAAAAGCACACATGCATCCAGCCTTTCAAATTCGGGAGCATTTACATTTTACAATTCTGCAGCCTTGTTGTAAGGAAAAGAAACGAAGCATTAGAAATGAGTGTGTAAGACCTTACTAGTCCCTACTTGGTCTCAATGCACTCCCTCCTCTCTTGGATGCAAGCACTTGAGAAAGAAGGGTATCAGTAATCTGTGTGTCTCTGGTTTGCTCTGAAAACAGGATGAGATAATATACATAAAATGCTGAGCCCAGATTCTAGCACAGACAAAAGACTTATAAGTCATTAATAAGGAAGATATTTTAGGAAGTGAACTGTTAGCTATCCAAATGGTATCAATGAAGTTTTGCTTGTTCGTTTTTTCCTTAACCATGGCTTAACATAGCTCAACAGTGGGATTTTAGCAAGAGACAGGAGGTGTCTTATGTGTTTGGTGAGTGGTCCTAGTGACAGAGATCTAAGCTGGCATTTGAAAGGGAGATTCAGTTCAATTTGATTCAACAAACATTTATTGAGTGACTAGTGCTTTCAAGAACCAAGAAAGATCAATCGAATAGAGAGATAAACAAGTGAACAGGTATTTTAATTGTGTAACAGTGCTGCCTAAGAGAAGAGAGACTATTCTGGAAAGCAAGCTTTCCATATGATTCATAATCATGAGTTAGTCAAAGACCAATAACAATGGCTTTCTAATAACCGATTGACATAAAGCTGAGAGAGGAAGGTAGTGATGGGGAAACAGTTTCCAGAGTCCAACAGATCACAGGCTGAAATTTAAAAGATGAGATTTAATAAGGAGTAAAGTGCCACGAGCTTTAAAAGTTAACTACCCAAGGATAGTGGGGTAACAGCAGGTCATTCAATAAAAGGTCTTGAGGATTTTAGCTGATCGTGCTGGCACAATTTGAGCTAATACAGTCCGTAGTTGCAAAAAGTCATGCAGTCTTAGAATACGTTATCAGAGGAAGCACAGTGTCACAGCCAAATAATGCTCTTGGTGTATTCCCTACAGCTAGCAATGCATTTTGCTCACATTTGAGTGATACATGTTCAATATCTAGAAGAAGGCGTCAGGAATGGGATCCATGACTGTAGAAAAGGTAAAGTCTGAAGACAGCTTAATGGAGAGAGATGTTATGGTGGCCTGTTATAGCTCAAGAACTTTCACGTAGTTACAGAGAATTATAAGCTGATAGACTTTAAATGTAAAGAAGGGCAATGTAAAAGTTATAAATAAAATGGTTAACCTTGTAGAGAAAAGAATTCCCTGTCATTGGATGAAATGGATGCAATGACTGCCAGGAAAACTACAGGGAACTTTCTTGCGTCAGCTGGAGGAACCTCCTCTATGACACTTGTGACTCTAAGACTCTTTGATTCCATAAACACCCTGGTAGCAGAATACACATGTAAGCAAGCTGTGCAATTATTCTCCTCCAGTTAGGTAAGATCACATACCTATGACAATATAGAGAGATCTTTCCTATGCCCAAAGATCGCCCACTTATTTTTGCAGTGTGCATTTGTGTTAATAATTGCTTTTAAAAATCAGTGGCCCCTTCCCACCCACCAGGATGGCAATAATAATATTAACATAAACAACAACAATTTTTTAAAACAGAAAATAACAAGTGTTGGCGAGGTTATAGAGGAAGTAGACACCTCCCACGTCGCTGGCGGGAATGTAAAATAGCGCAGCCACTGTGCAAACACAGCCTGGCAGCTCTTCGAAGGGTTCAGTGTAGAATTGCCATGGGACCATCGATTCCACTACTACGTACATGCCAAAGGGCATTGAAAACATATGTTCACACAAAAACTTGTACATAAATGTTCATGACTGGATAATTTATAATAGCCAAAAATAGAAACTATCCAACAGTCATATAAATGAAGTGTAATGTATCCATACAACGCAGTATCATTCAGCCATAAAAAAAGAATGAAATGCTGGAATGCTATGAGACAGATGAGCTTTGAAAACATGCTAAATGAAAAGAGCCAGACACCAAAGGCCGTGTCCTGTATGACACCATTTATATAAATTATCTATGACAGGCAAATCCATGGAGATAAAAAATAGATTACTGGTTGCCCAAGGCTAGAGTGGGAAGAGGGAACAGGGAGTGACCACCACGGGTATAGGTTTCCTTGGCAAAGGTAAGGTGGAGGGAGGGGATGAAAATGTTCTGTAATTAGTTTGAAATGATGATTGCTCAACTCTGTGAATGATCTAAAAACTTAAAAATGGTGAATTTTATGTTACATGAATTGTACCAATAAAAATATCAAATATTTGAAATATTCCAGTTTCAAGGGTAGAATACATTGAAAAAATTCTGACACAATTCAATTTCCCAGCTTTTCTGAGGGATACAGGGCCCTGTGCCCCAGCCTTGCTCCCCTCTCAGCTACTACACCATCTGAACACCCGTATGTTCTTAGAGAGCAACATGACGTGTGCCGTCATTTCAAAGCAACTTTTCAAATGAACTATGAAGACGGTTTTCTGAGTTTTCTTTGTTGAGTTTCCTCTGACTTTTTCACTGTGGTCGGCTGTGAGCCCACCGATGGAGAATGTAAGTGGCTGAGCAGCGAACTGTGCAGAACAGGGACACTGGGGGCTGGGGACAACCTCAGGCAGGTATAGACGGTCTTCAGGACACAGGACTGGGAGCAGGAAATTCTAGATAAAGTAAGACAGCGCCAGAAGCTGGTGTGGCAAGGCTTCAGTTGTAGACCTAAAATCAGCTAAGATCATCAAAATTTCAGAGCAAGAAATTTGAGAGGTCATTGTTGTCGCTTTATGAAGAACATCGGCCATTGCTTATGGGAAGGATGGCTTTTGAGTTTGGGGATTCTTCTTCTGTATCTTTATTAGTTGACTACTAATACCTTCAAGACCTCTTAGCACCCAATAAAGAAGGAAAGTCAAGTCTGCAACTTTTCAGCAGTTAAACTTCTGGAGGGCAGTGACTGCGTCTACAGAGCTGGTCAATGTCTCTGGTATACAGCCACACTACACATTTCGGCATTGAGTGGGTGCTTTTAGATGATGAAATCGGTGGCATGAAATCAGGCATTAGTGTGAAGTTTATGAGCTTTCCCTCCATGACTAGCTTAAGAAATTGGGAAGTAGCTACACGCAGATACCATGGAAATACTCTTCTAATCCCCTTTGATTGCAGTTGCTGGGAAAGCCTAACTCCAGGTAGTAAGGGTGAAACCACTAGGTGGCACAGTCATGCTAGATGTGATCAAACTTCATGCAGATGAGGAAGGCGCACGTTGTTCAATTACTTCATCAGATTCTTAAGGGGCTGCAGTTTACTTCTTCGCCCACTCCCGCCCCCCCCCCCCGCCTCCGAATTTTCCTACGTGTTAGTAATTTATGTCTTCCAGATCGTGTAAATACAGATGTGCTAGAGTTAGTCATCTAAATCCACTGTTCAGTGACCAAAGCCAGGCTATAAAAATGATCACTTCCCTTTGTTTTCAGTTCAAGTATTTTGACTATTCCTTTGCCACACATTCCTTTGTTTTTATACACTTACATCAGTGGCCTGGGTCCCTTTTCTTTTGTAAACATGGAGATGGAGAGGAAAATTACTGTCTTTAAGATACTGGGAATTCTTTGACAGTACATCAATTTCCTAATCCCCTTAAAGATGTCACTGGTTTTACTGTGCACAGTGTTAGGGAGCTCCAGCCTTTGGAAAGATGCTGGAGAAAAGAAATGTCTCAAGATGCAAAGCAAATGATTGTCTTCTTTACCCAGCTTTATGAGTCCTTGTCTTTCAGGGGAAAGAGGTAGAGGAAATGTTTTATTCATAGTCAGAGGCTGAACAAGCAAGACCAGGCATGTTGGTGAGACTGGGTCCCGGGATCGCCTGAGATCATCGTCTCCCAGTCTATCCCCTGCCCCAGCCAACACCCCTTCTAGAGCCAGACACACGCAGGCCCCCAGAGGAAAAATTTGGTAGGGCGTCATTTGGAGCAGGTCCAGAGCCAACACAGGAAAATAATGGAAGAGTCTTTGGGGCAAGAAGAGAGAAATGAGATTTATTTAGCCAGAGGTCACGGTGCCACAGAAGTGGCCTGTGGGAGGCTTCTGGTGTGGAAATGCAAAGCCAGGACAACCTGCAGGCTTGGAGCCCTGCCGGAGACAGGGAGGTCCACCTCTAGGCCGGTGCCCCAAGAAATGCCTGAGTTTGGGGTCTCACAAATCTTGAAGAAGAGTCCCCGCTGAGTTGGTGGCAGCCTATGGAGCAGGTAGTGTTTAGAAAAAGGTAGCAGACCCGACCCAAAAAGGTGGAATGTGAATGGGGTACAGTAGGCACATTGGTCATGCTTTCCCCAGTTTCCTTGGGGTGCTCAGTTTCCACAGGGAGAGGACAAAAACAATTGAGTCTAAGTCGCAAAACAAGCGTGTGATCTAATTTTTTTACAGGAAAGATCGAGAAACAGCCCCTGATAGTGCAGACTAAATTTTAGAAACTATTTAAATTATGTTAGTGAGATCTCCAGACATGAACTTTAATTCTAGAAGCATATGGTTAAAGATTTTTTTTACTGGCTCACTCCTTGGCATATAAAAAGAAACTTGTGGTATTTTGACATTTATTAAATGGTAAAGCTCTTTTAATTTTTGAATACATTGGATCAATTTTTATATAGTATTGCATTTTTGTAACCCTTATTCGCTTTTTATTTTTAAGCCCCACCTTTCTGTCTATTCTTTGGATCCGGATATTATGTAGTAAGTTGTGACATTATACATTTGCACCTTAAAACTGTGTTCTGAGGCTTTGGGGATACTTATTATTTAAAAATTATATGTCCTAGGAGAAAACACAAATGTTAAAGTAGACTTGGATTCAGCTTTGTAGTAATTAAATTGAATTATGGGATGACAAAAATTCACACACGATTTTTACTTGGCGCTAGTAAGAATGAGTAATGGTGGCCGCAGTAAGAAGAACCTGAATATATCAGCGGCTTATCCAAACAAAGTTTTATTACTCACGTTCATCACAGTTTGACACGATCACTCTGCAGGTAGCAATCCCCACATTCTGCTCCACACGTTCCCGCAGGGATCCAGGCTCTGTCCAGCCCATGGCTCTGCTGTCTTCTGGTACCTGGGCATCCTCTACCAATGCTTTGCATTCTATCAGCAGATCAGAGGAGAGAAGAAGAATGAATAAGTCAGACTCGACATAACCACCTCAGTCTGCAGGTGACACATACCATTTCTGCTTACATTTCACTGATGAGAACTAGTCCCAGGAGCCCATGCCAGGAAGAAGAGAACCTGGCTCTTGGTTTAAAATAGCCTGGTACCTACAGATACATACCAGCAATGCAGAGTTCAGTAAGGTACAAAACTATTTGTTTCAGGGTAAGAAGTGTCACGCCCCACTCCTTGATGAGCCCCTCCAACAGACCCAGCCCTCTCTTACCAAGCTCTGCCAGGTATAAGCGAAGTCTGGCCTTAGGAAATCGCTTCCCTTACCTAGCACTTGTCTAGATTAAGGAATCTTGGTGAAGTTTTGACCAAGGAAGTTTTCTGTAAAGCAGTATAATTTTTAAAAGTCAGTTTCATCTAGTTGTTAAGAACACCTGCTTTAAGTCCTTTGTTAATTGGCTGGCCTACTGCCAATCCATCACAGCCCTTTCAGACACTTAGTTTATACAAATAAAAGTCTGTGCTTTGTTACTTATTTTCCAAGTTCACAATGAGCATCTCCAGTGGGAAGGCACCCTTTTGTATTTTCTCAGATCAGGGACTTGAAGATATGATAACGTTCCAAAAGGCACTACATAATCAATAAAGGACCATATAAAATATCAGCTGCTATTGACTGACTGAGCCAAGATTAGGGCCAGGTAGGTCACTGCGGGAGCATTTACACCATTAAATATTGTCTTTTCGTCAATACTTACCATTATTTGCAGTTTATCTTCGAGCTCTTTATTCTGGGTTCACATTGTGTCACTCCTCCTGTGACTTTCAGCACTGGCCGCGCCCACCAGTTACTACTTTGGCCAACAGGTGAATTACCTCTTGCCATTCGATCTGCGCAGGGAGAACTCACATAACCACCACCCACTTGATGAACTCTAGAGAATTATACTCGATGCTTTTTCCTGGGGTGGGGGCGGGGGAGAGTCTAAAGATCCACGACTAATCCGGATCCATGAATAATTAATCATTCAGAAGCTCTTTCAGGAAAAGAGGGGAAGGGCAAGAACTGTGGGAGATGAAGCACTTCAAAGAGTCTCTCTAACCTCAAGCGAGTCCCGAGCACTAAAGCAAGCAAATGGTTAGGAAGCCATGGGAAATGCTTTCTCAGCACTATTTTGCCTTCATTTACCTCTTTTGGGGGGATGAAGTCAGAATTATTTTTAAATAAGAAAGATGATAAAAAACCAACCCGTTAAAAGGCACAAGTTAAATATTCATAAACACAACCCCACATCCTTAGCAGGCAATCTTCCACAAGGAGGTGGGATGTCTCCTCTGATTCGGGGAGGGACATCGATTTCAGCTGGAGCCGCCCCACCAACGACCCGCTCCGTTCCGCCCCCAGCCCCGCATCCCTCCGCTCAAGTCAACCGTCTTCTGAGTCTGCACACAGCCTACCATGTTCATATCCCTTCACTTTATGGATTTTCTTTTTAAACCATTGCCACAACTGCAAATGTAAATCGGTCGAACTGGCCTTTTCCCCTGAAGGAGCAAAATTTTGCCCTTTTATTTCTGGAGGAGGGCAGGTAGCAGAAAAGCAGGCTTGGGGCAGTGAATGCAAACCTGAGGTGTGGTCTTTAAATTTATTTTAAAATTATGGTTGACATGAAATACTATATTAGTTTCAGATGTACAACATAGCAATGAGATACTTCCATACGATACAAGGTAATCACCCCATAAGCCTAGTACCCATCTGACACCATACATGGTTATTACAATATTATTAACTATATTCCCTATCCTGTACTTTACATTCCTATGACTGTTTTATAACTGGCAATTCGTACTCCTTAATCCCTTTCACCTTTTTCACCGATAGCCCTAAACTCCCCACCCATTTGACAACTACCAATTTGTTCTCTGTACCTATGAGTTCGTTTCTGTTTGTTAATTTATTTTGTGTTTTAGATTCCACCTGTAAGTAAAATCATACAGTATTTGTCTTTCCCTATCTGACTTATTTCACTTAGCATAATACCCTCTAGATGTATTCACGTTGTGGCTAATGGTAAGATTTCGTTCTTTTTATGGACAAGTAATATTCCATTGTATGTATGTACTGCATATTCTTTCTCCATTCATCTATCAGTGGACATTGAGGTTACTTCCATACCTTGGCTATTGTAAATAATGCAGCAATAAACACAGGGCTGCATGTATCTTTTTGAATTAGTGTTTTGGACTTTTTCAGATAAATGCTCAGCCGTGGCATTGCTGGGTCATATGATAGTTCTATTTTTAATTTTTTGAGGAATCTTCATACTCTTTTCCATAGTGGCCACACCAATTTGCAAACTCACCGACAGTGCAGGAGGATTCCTAAGGGTGTGTTTTGAATTGACTAGGGAATGTGATATTTCCACTGGTCATGAAAGTCAGTGACATCAGACCAACTCCAGGACCTTTCCCGCTCACAATTCGAAGGGGCAAATGACGGTTTCTAAGAGCTCGGTCTACTGCTTACATAGAACAGTGTTCCTCCGGTCAGACGAGATGGAATAAAAGGTGCCCAGGAACTATTTAAAACCTCTCTCTTCTCATGATGACCTGAAAGCAGGACGAGCCACATGATTTATGGGGCCTGGTACAAACTAAAAAGTGCTAGCCCCTGCTCAAAAATTATTAAGAATTCTGAGACTCAAGAGCAGAGCATTAAACCAGGGGCAGACCCTTTAACATGCGGGCCCTGGACAACTGTGCAGGACACACGCTCGTGGAAGTTTAAGGCAGTTTTCAAAGTATGTCTAATTTACTCATTAAGAGTTAAGAGTTAATTACTGGCTAAGAATATGTTTTGTAGAGCAAGAAAGGGTAAACTGTCCTGCAACAATTGTTTCTGTAATCTTACGAAGGAACGAATTTTCCTAGGATGCATAGGTCGAATTGGTCCAGTGAGATGCTTGAGCTGAGGACGCCATGACAGGCTGCTTCGGCACCACACACCTGTCTGCAAGTGTCACCATGCTGGTGGGATCTGACACACTTTGGAATTCAATACCTTTGTGTAAAACAAAACAAAACAATACCAAAAAAAGAAAAGCCTCCAAAATTCATATATGGGGCTTTGAAAATACACTTACATATGTAGAAACCCTATTTCCTTTATTGCTTTCTCCTTGAATAGAAATGTATCCGCTGCTGTCTGTTATTACACCCAAGAGTTTGGTCTATTTAGTTGTTTCGTTGGAAAACTGTCTCACTGAAGGTGTTTGACAAGTCAGGGTGGAGTGGCGTGGTGCCAGCTGGGAGCAGCACTCGGGATGCAGAGAGGACAGGCCTGAGGCGAGCAAGAGGACAAGCCAAACCAGTTAGGGCTCTGCTCAGGCTGCACCTGCTACCATTTCGTTGTCCAGAGGGATCCGCATGGCCAGGCCCAAGGCAGTTGCCAGCACAGCAGGTCCCCAAATAACATCATTTTGTTATAACGCCGGCAAGAAAAAGAAATCATTTTCCAGCCAAGGTCACTCACTATCAGTGTGGAGTGGTACACCCTCCCCATGTCTGCGTGGGATTTCTTCGGGCACTCCAGTTTCCTCCCACAGCCCAAAGAGACATACGTTAGGTGTACTGGCGTGTCCTAATTGCCCCCGTCTGAGTGAATGTGAGGGTGTGCGTGCGCGAGAGTGTGCCCCGGAGCCTGCCCCGGGTGGGGTCCCGCTTTGGTCCCTGAGCTGCCTGGACAGGCTCTGGTCACCCATGACCCCGAACTGGAATAAAGAGGTCAGAAAATAATGATCTTACTGGTTTTTATGAATCTTTTTAAGTGCGTGTATAGCCCACATTTATCTCGCTGTTTAAAATTAGAAGTTTGGTGATGTTTTTGTGACCAGAGATAGGCCATAGGAACATAACTCTTGTTTATATCAATTAGCCTATGGTAAAATGGGCTTTCTTCTATGCCATCTGGCTTAAAGTTGCAGTTTCTAAGAAGTCATCAATGATGTTAAGTGATGACTTATTGGACACGACATGGTCACATAGCCGAGGGAGTTAAGAATTGAGAATAATTCAGATCGACTATAGTGCGGCCAGGACCATGCCCTCCCCCATCGGGAGGGCTCCTCACCGGAGAGCCTGCTTCCCTCCCCAACTCGTTTTCACAAATTTGGACCCGAGTGTGGCTAACCTAAGCCCACCGTTGGGAGACAGTCTGGAGGCCTCGGGCCGCAGTGCGCGTCTCGGGTGGACGAGACGGAAACCGCTTCCGGTGAGGCTGACGGGGCAATGCCGATGGGCTCCCACATCCAGCCACAGTCCCATCAGTTGGATGTAGACCCGTGAATACTGAAAAAACCCGTTCTGCTCAGAACATAAAGGGCAATTCTGGGGTCACCAATAAATCAACAAGCAGGCGTTGGCGAGGATGTGGAGAAAAGGGATCCCCTGTGCACTGCTAGTGGGAATATATTGGTGCAGCCGCAGTGGAAAACAGTATGGAGGCTCCTCAAAAAATTAAAAATGGAACTGCTTTATGACCTACCAATTCCATTTCGGGGTATATATCTGAAGGAACCCAGAACACTAAATTACAAGAATATATGCACCCTTAAGTTTGTTACAACATTATTTTTAAGAGCCAAAATATGGAAGCAACCCATATGTTTATCAGTAGATAATTAGAGAAAAAGTTATGGTACATAGATACAATAGAATATTACTCAGCTATAAAAAAGAATGAAATTTTACTATTTGAGACAATGTGGATGGACCTAGATGATATTATGCTAAGTGAAATAAGTTGGGCAGAGAAAGACAAATACCATACGATTTCACTTACATGTGGAATCTAAGGAACAAAATAAACAAGTAAAAAAATAGAAACAGACTCAATGCAGAGATCAGATGTTTGCTAGAGGGGTGGGGGGAAGACGAATGGGCAAAAAAGATGAAGGGATTGAGATGTAGAGATTGGTAGTTACAACGTAGTCGTGGGGATGGAAAGCACAGCATGGAGAATACAGGCGAGAACGTTGTAATCACTATGGATGGTGCCCGACGGATACTTAAACAACCAGGAGCATCACTTTGTGAATTATATAACCACTATGCTGTACACCTGTAACTAATATAAAATAGCATTGACTGTCAACTGTAAATGAAAAAAAAAAAAAGAGCATTGGGGCAAGAAGGCTCTCCTGGAGCTTCTGGGCCAAACCCATGGGACAGTTGTGCAGGGCACCTGGTCCTTTGGGAAAGTCACTCCATCTTACCAATGAACGTCTTAGGGCCTCTTAAGAATCAATGAAAAGTCAGTCTCCCTAATGCCCTTAGGATTTATACAACCCCCTTATTTGAATTATTTTTTAATTAAATGACCAGTTGGTGCTCTGCCCCCCTTAATCGATGTTTAGATTAAAGGGGCCCTACCACATGAATTAAAAGTCTGGATCTAACTAGGGCTCTAAATTTTTTTCAGCGAGCAAATAACCAATTTATAGGTGCATGGGGCCTTTAAATGCTTGCATCGCGCTGTGCAGAGTTAGCAGGAATTCCTGCCGGCTGTGACCTTGCGGAACATCTTGCAGGAAGAGGCTGCCGCTACAACAATGACGAGAAGAGCCCTGGCTCCAGCCTTGCCCTGCCGGCTGCTTGCTGAGGCAGCTGCAGGGCGTGCAGGGCTCAGGAGAGGCTGGCCGGCCTGGCCCTGATTCCTGCCCACGTGGGACCTGCCAGCAGTGCTGCTGCGGGGAGATAAGCCCCTGCAAGCCAGGAGCTGATTATTCCACCCAGACCCGCCCCGCCCGGGTCGGTGTTAATATATGCGCAACGTCGTGTTACGTCATCTCCTTCCACAGGCGCGCCCTTCAGAACACTGAAGTGCAAAGGCTCATTCTGTGTTCTGTGGAATTATTTTCACAGTAAAAATATAGGGAAAACAGTAGCAGGGAACTGTATACACATATTACCTATGTTCTTTGGAATATATGATATAGCTCACCAAAATGTTTGAAAAGGAAAAGATAAAAGTTATTTTTATATACTACCTCTCTGGGCAGCTTTCTCAGTTTCCTCCCTGAAATGCTGTCTTTTGAGGAGCGCAGATCCCACGGTGGGCTGGGCTGGATGGGCTCAGAACTTCCTGCTCCTTTCTGAAAAAAGATACAGTCCGTAGGTTAACTTTATATTTAGGCATTGCATTAAACTCAAATTTCTACTTCAAACTCAATTTAGGAAAGAAAGTATTTCATTTCCCTTAAAATGACGTCTAGTGTGTTTACCACGAGAACAGTGTAAAAGAATTCAACCCTAGTTTACCTCAGGCCCTGTGACAGTCAACGTGAAGTGGTTCAAAGTCAAACTCTGCAGGTGGGAAGGGTGACGGACAAACAGCTTTATTTGGAGAGGGCCACAGCGTTCAGGCTTCTGTCTAGGGAGGGCTTTGCTGTTTCGCTTGGACGCAACGGGAGGACACACACACAGAGAGCAGAGTTTCAGAGAGCCTTATTCTGTGCTGCCTTATGGGCAGAACAAGGGGAAGCTGGTTCCAGAAAACAGCTGGTCAGATTAGAGGAGACAATGGAGGGGTCGTTCCCCAGTAAGACACCGTCTCCTGGAGGTGGCTTTTGCTGGCTTTGGAGCAGAACGTCTTGAAAGAATCATCCATACTTGATGTTTCCAATTGCTCAGCTCTCACGCTCTTCTCATCCTGTTCCTGTTAGGTTTTCGCCTACAGGTCTCTGTAGACACCACCCTAGACAATACCCTGGGCCATTTTCACGTAAACAAGTCCAGTGGACAATTCTCAATCCATACTTACTTGACCTCTCAGCAGCATTGAACCAACCGATCACTTCTCTTTCTTAAACACTTCCAAGTTACTGCACTTACATTATTTTCCTGTTATCTCCCCAGTTCCTCCTTCCCAGTCTTTGCCGAAGTGATCCAGGGCCCAGTCCCCAGGCTACCCAAGGTAATTCAGCCACTGCTATAGATTTAAATGTCATTAAACAAATAGGGCTCCCACATGTATACCTCCAGTTCTGACCTCTCCCTTGACCTTGGATAACTACCAACTTGACTGTCCTTCCAACTGAATATGGCAAAACCAGAACTGTTGATTCCTTCCCCCATAACCACCCTTACCCCAGGCTTCTCCATGTCCCCCAGTAACATAGGTATTACTTCCAAAAGAGATTAAAAGAGATGTGAAAATTTTTCATGTATCTTTGGGTGTAGGTGTCCTAAATTTTTTATTTCATTGCTAGTAAAAGCATCAAAATATGGCCTAGCCCAGAGAAAGGAGTCATTCTGGATTTTAGTTAGTCCTAAAACATAGATGCTCAATTAGTATAGATGAATGAATGAATGAATGAATGAGAAGTAGGGAGCTTAAATAGTCACCATAGTGCTTCAGGGCCTCACTCCTCTGGGTAGACATTTACCAAAATGCTGGCTTTCAGAGATTTAAGGAACTTTTCCTCTGGGTTGTCTAGACCTCTCACCTGCTGTAACAGTTGGACTGTAAAACTCTGATATTGAATAGCAGCTTAACTTAAAAACTATAGGTAGGATTCCAACATATACCAATTTTCCCTATCAATTCAAAACTGTTAAAATTGACCACCTGGTTCTGTTGCTTTTCACATGGTATGAAAATGACCTCTGACGAATGTTTGGGAAAGAGCAGAAACAGCACAGTCTCATGTCATTTTCCTCGTCCCCCCAAAAATCCAAAGCAGAGGTTAATTTACGTCATCTCCAAATAGGCTTAAGAAATAAAATGGACGATATCAATGTAAGGCAGTCTCTTCTTGCTTTTAAATTCTTCAATTACTTGCATCCTTGATGTCACCTACCTTTGGAGGACGATCCTTTCAAATAACTCAAAAAAAGGTCCTATTAAAAATATTGGTCATGACAGAATGGGGAGAGAAACCAATAATCAGGGAGTGGTATGAAGTCATTGAGGCATGAAATCATTTATTTGTTTCTAAATAAAACTGCCATTACAGGCTGGAGAGCTACAGGTTCCTTTCCAAGACTCAAAAAGGGCTGGTGACCCACGAGTCAAGCTCTGTTCACATACGTGGGGGAGGAAGTCAACTGCTCTCTTCACTTGGGCCAACCTGAGTCTAACGAGAGGCCAGAGCAGGACCAGGTATGATGAGGAAGAGTCAAAGTCAAAGCCAATGCGCAGGCAGAGGTTCTTTCAAGGGTTACTGCACACGGGTGGCACGTCTAATCTCTACGTTCGCACTTACATGCATAGTATGTCTGTGCTCATGTGTGTAGACATACTTTTATGCTTAGATACATAGTATGTATATATGCACACATTTATATGCACAGGCATAGTTTATACCTCAGGAACATGATAGATTAAACAGAGTTTTGAGAATGGTCTAGCACCAAATCATCATTTATTTCAAAAAGAGTCACGCATATAGGAAACGACTCAATCCATATATTGTTAAGTTCCTGCATTATTTAAGTATTTTCACTTGATTGTAAAGATAAATACATTGCATATGAGTCCTTTGTTCCCATCTTGTTTGGGGTCCCTGGGAATCCACACAGCCCGGAAGGCCGTGTAAGGGAAGCAGTGCCTTGAAGGCCAGAGAGGAGGAAGGTCAGTAGATGGCACTGGCAAGTGTAGCACGGGCGGACCGGAAGGTCCAGCTGAATGGTGACGTTTTCGGTGGGGGAACAGCTTGCAAAGGTGATCGCATGACCCTGCTTTAGGGATCCCCACCGCAGGATGTCTTGGCCACAGTGTCCTGCAGGCTGGCCGATACGTTTCTCCCCTGCTGTCTTGTGTGTTACTTCCTTTCCAGTCATGAAGCACCCAGGTAATGGCCATTCTCTCTTCATGGATCGGGTGGGAACTCTAAGGTTGGATTGGTTTGTCTTGCTTATGAGCTTTACCTCAAAACTTAGATTTGTATCAGAGTAGCATCTCAGGAGTCCCTGGGATGAAAGAAACAACAAAAAGGACAGTGAGATGTGGCTTCAGTGATGGGGCAGGGAGAAAAGATCACCAGGGTATAGCTGTGACCTTTCCTCCCCACTCCACCCTCAGTAGGGAAGCCTAAGGAGAGAGAAAAAAGAAGAAGAATCCTAATTCCAGAAAAGAAAGTGCTGGTAATTCCTATACTAATACAACCTACCTCATCATGGTGTCAGAGAAAGCGCATGGACTGTGTTGTCATAACTGACTATGTGACGTTAAGCGTGCCCCTTCACCATTCTGGGCCTCAGTTTCCTCATGAGTAAACTGAGTGGGTCCCCATGGTATGCGCCAATAGCTGCCCACCCAATAAACATGCCCCTTCCCCCTCCTCTACAGAAAACCAGTTTTGGCCCAGTGGCCACGTGATCAGGGAAGGTGGGCCCTGCCTTCAGCCCCGGGGTATAAATCTGATTGGTCGAACCAGGTATCGCAATTCCCCATTTCCAGTATTTGTTTTAGGGGTGGGCATGTGTTGAATTGTTTCCCCACAAAAAAGATATGTTGGGGTCTTAATGCGGTCATATTACTAAAGGTGATACGGCCTTTGTAGTGGTGATTAAGTTAAACTAAGGTCATTAGGGTGGGTTCTAACCCAGTACGATGAGTTTCCTCAGGAAAAGGGGAAATCGGGACACAGAGACAGGCATGCCTGGAGAGAAGACACTACGGATAGACACAGGGAGAGGGTAGCCAGGGACGAGCCAAGGACAGAGGCCTGGGACAGGTGTTCCCTCCTTCAGAAGCAGCCAGCCCTGTTAACACCCTGATTTCAGGCTGTGAGCCTCCAGGGCGGTGAGGTGATTCATGTCTGTGATTTAAGCCACCCAGTTTTGGTACTTTGATATGGGGGACCTGGGACAGCAATACAGCACATTCTGGACCACGTGCTCAGTGAGGAAATTTTCTCCCTGATAAAAAGAGAAGACCATGAGACGAGCGTCCCCTCCCCTTCCTGCTGCCTTGGGGCTCAAAGCCCTGGCAGCCATCCTGTGACATGCCCCGGGATAAAGCCTTCTCGGGAGAATGGCAGAGTAGAGGGTAAGAGCTGGGACACTGAACTAACCTGGGCCATCTACTTGCAGGCGTAGTGTTTGATGATATAATTACATGTCTTTATTGCACGAGCCCACCCTAGATATTGGGACATAGGTAAGTTCCAACACAGTGTGATTCTACTTGTTTATCCTTACACGCCCCCAAAGTAGTGCATGATGACTAAAGGGAAAAAAGATGTTATTGGTTTGAATAGCATGTTTCCTGCAGACGGAGCTTATTTTTCTTGATGATGTCATGTACAGGTTACATGTAAAAGGTATTCCAGTCAGAGTGGCACCGAAATCATTTCTGGAGAAGAGTGGTAAGTACTGAGTGTCCCAAGTGAAGAGGAGGTGGAGAGGGAGAAAGGGAAATTGAGTCTGAAGTGTCGAGATGAGAACAGGGCAGGGGTGGTGCTGGAACAGGGAAGCTGATGCCATCAGCATACAGGGCTTCACAGTCCCACTTTCACATGGTCCTGGCTGCATAGATGGGGGAAGTGGTGGTAAATTAAATGAGCCCACAGAAATGGACTCATCACACATCATAGATTATTCTGATGCCGTCCCCCAGAGGACACTGCGATTTCTCTTGCCACAACCCAGCACTGTGGGTCAACACCCCCCTCTATGATGAGATATGAGTTGCATTGGAAAAAAACATTTCTTTTCCCTAAAGATGTCTCCTGACTCTCTATTCAGGGTCCAGAATCCACCCTTACCAAGTCTTTTCTTTGACTGTTATTAAATATGATTACTCGACTTCCATTTCTGGTAACATGGTGGACTGGGTTATGGATCAGTCTGCTGACAACTAAAATTTCTGGATAAAAAGATTCTAAAATATCTTCTTAAAACCATTAAAACATTGAGAAGATGGTAAGGAATGATCAGGCCAAAATCTTAGTGAAAACTGAACCCTAGGTAGGTAGGAAGCACCGAAGTCCCCTTTGCTCTGAAGGCATTTGCCAGCCTCGGTGAACTTGAGCTTCTGGTCTGACATCCTCCTGTGGCCCGGAGGAATTCATCCAGGCCTCTGCATTTATCAGCCCTTTATTCCTTTTTATTGCTGAGTAGTACTCCAATGAGTGGAGGTACCACAGACCGATTACGTATCCACTAGTTCACGGATGCTTGTTTGAGTTGTTTTAATTTGGGGAAATTAAAAATTAAGCCACCATACACAATCACATAGAGGGTTCTGTGTGAATCCAGTTTTCGTTTCACTTGGGGAAATATGTAGGAGTGGGATGGCAGGGCTGTTTGGAGCACGCGTTTATCATTACGAGAAAGTGCTAAGTTCCTGTGCTGTCTTGCAGTAACAGCATTTGAAAGTTCCAGTTGCTCCACACTCGCCAGCACAGAAGAGCGTCGGTACTGTTCTGGTTTGGTTTGATTTTCTGCCATTCTTGTGTAGTAGAGTCTTATTGTAGTTTAAATTTGCATTTTCGTAATGACTAATAATGGTGAGCATCTTTTCATATATTTAATTGCCATCTGTACATCTTCTTCAATGAAGTGTCTACTCAGAGTTTCTGTGTATTTTTTAATTGGGATGTTTGCTTAATATTGAATTTTGAGAATTCTTTATGTATTCTGGATATGGGTTCTTTATCACATCTGTGATTTTACAAATATTGTTCCCCATCTTTGGCTTGTCTTTTCATTTTCCTAAGAGTGTCTTTTTAAAGATCAGAACCTTTTACTTTTCACGAAGTTCAATTTATCCATTTACGGGACGTGCTTTTCGTGCATTAGATGGAGTCCCTTCTGAACCAGTTTTGCGTTTCAGTGGCTGGCAGCTCCCAGGCTTTTATGTGGTTTCTGCCCTCCCTGTCCACTTAGAGCACTTTCTCAAACAAATGAAAAGTAACTCATCTAATAAATCATAACGAGCAACTCAGAATCTATTGTATGCATAGCAAGCATCTCCATCTGTCAAAGTCTTTGACAAAGACTTGGGATGCATGGAACAAAAAGGAGCAAAACTACAATGAATCCTTGTTAAAAATAAATCATCTTTTTCTATTGCTTTTATTGCTTCACCTGTTCTAATGTGAGTAATGTGTAGTGATGAAAACGAGATAGCATGCCCAATCTAAGGGACAAAAGTGAACTGTGATCTCAAGGAAGGAGACTTAGGAGAGAAGTGCTAGACAGCCAATAATGGCACTTACAAAGAGAAAGTCGCCCGTAATGTCAGCCTTTGAAGATTTGCTTCCTCGCCTCCATCTCAACCTCCCCATGTAGCAAGGAGGACACAGGTTTTTTAAAGACATTAAAATTGATGCAGAGAAAAACTACTAGTAAATTTCTGATCTGAATATCTGCTCCTTTTTTGGTCTCCTTTTCAAGTTTGATCCCTTAGTTTGTGATGGGTAATAACTTAGTAATAAAAGATTTTTCTTTTTAATGGTTTTATCACGTAAGATTATATCATTACTCCTAGTAAATTGTGAAGTAATTTCTTAATTAAAAGTTTTTTTAATTCATAAAAAAAAATCCCTAAATCTTCTACTTCTCACGTTCAACCAGTAGTTTCTGACAGGTAACAACTTAGTAATGAAAGATTTTTTTTCTTGTTTAATGGCTTTATCACCTAAGATTATATCATTATTCCTAATAAATCATGAAGTAATTTTTAAATTTAAAAAATCACTAATTCATAGAAAGATGTTGTTTTCTAATTAGTTGTGATTATTGAAATAAGGTCTTGATTATTTCATATGTATAAGGTAAAATTCTTGTTATCCTCTTAATAGATCTCAGTATTTTGGTTAAAAATTTCAAAAGTTTGGGAATATTTTTTATCTCCTCTTCAAATCTACTAATAACCCATCACATGCCAAAATAACACTGCATCTAAAATGTAAGAAAAAATTCTATCTGATTTAGAGTCCAGTGAAACTATAGATTAAGATATAACAGGTATATAACAAACAGGGTTTATTTCATTTATATCATTCAAGAAATATTTCCCAAGCACCTACAGAGTTCAAACACTATTCTAGTTGCTGGAGATGTAATCCAGAACAAAAACTGATGTTTTTCCTATAATCTGGAGAGTGTGATCTAGCGCGAATATAAGCACAATAATTTCACAAGTAAATGTATAATTACAAAATGTGATAGATGCTATGAATGATAGCTAAATCATGACATCAGAGCTCTCATGGGAGTAGGGAAATTTTTCCTAGGAAAATAATGCTTGGGTTGATATCTGAATAAAAGTAACGATTAACAGGGAATGGATGGTAGGGGCAAGTGAACTTTCCAAGCAGAAGTAAAAGCTTATGCAAAGGCCCAGTGGCATGTTAAAAGGTGGCTCAAGACTCTAGGGGCAAAGAAAGTGTAGGAGAGAATATGGTCAAGATAGGGCCATTTGGGGCCCTTTTGGTCATGTGAAAGATGCTGCTTTAAGAACAATGGGAAGCCATGTTTCAAACCAAGAAGGGAATGTTGGTGGGTGGGTATGATCGCATTACTTTGATGTGTAAAGTGTTAGTGAAGACAAGTTAGAGTAGATTAAGGAGGACCAGTTAAGAAGCCATTGAAATAACCCCATGAAGAGGAGAGGGTGGCTGGAATTGAAATGGTAGCTATGGAGACAAAGAGGTGTAGAGAGGTTTGTGATTTACATGTAGGTAGATAGGAACTGAAGGTTGAGGGACAGGGAGGACCTAGGCTTCTGGCTTGTAGCACTAGGTGCCAAAGGGTACCAGAAGGGTAAGAAGCCCTCAAAGTCGAACAGACTGGTGCAGAAGATCCTGAGATCATCTATAATGCAGTTTTGGGCATGTCAGATTTGAAGTTACCCTAGTGGTGTTCTCGATACCCATAGGTCTGGAGTCAGAAGAGGAGTCTGGGCTAGAAATACAAATTTAGGAAACTCCTGGGTATTATCACTGAAAACATAGGCAAGCATGGAATCATCCAGGGGACATGTGCAAGGTGAGAAGAGAGGACCCAGGCAGTGCTTTGAGGGACACTCAGTGGCAATGGTTAGTGAGTGGGAGGAGGAAAAGCTCACAAAGCAAAGGGGTCTGCCAGAGTCTATGGAAAACCATTAGGAGAGTGGTGGCCGTGTGCAGTCCGCTCTACTAAATGCTGCTGAGAAGTCAAAAGCCTAAAAACTGTACTTGGATTCAGTGATCTGAAGGTTATTGTGGCGGGGTTGGGTAGGATGATGAGAACCAGTGGCCAGATGGAAGGGGCTGAGTAGTGAGCACATGGGACATTGAGTGAACGCAGCTCTTGAGAAGTTTGGCTCTGAATGAGAGAAAAAAAGATGGGGCGACCTGTGGACAACGTTAAAGTAATCAATATTAAATCATATAAATAATGGCAGGTAAGGATATTGAAAGACAGTTGTCGGTTACACTAAATGCCTGCAATACGTTATGTAAAGTAAGCCAAGTTCATGCACTAAAATGCACCTGTGTTCGTGCATATCAGAGGTGTTTTTGACCTATTTTTAAAGAAGCTGAACCCTATCAGTAACTAAGTTCCATTCCTGATCCCAGTCTGCAGAACAGAGAAACGCAGAGGCAGCCCCAACAACCATGGCATGAAACTCCAGGCCTCAGGACAAACCAAAATCCCCGGTAAAGGCGTGGAAAGGCGGCACACCTGCTAATGGTATTCGACAAGGACTGACTTTTAAAATATATCTGAGGCAACTTGCAAAGATACAAAGAGTGTGGAAGAATAAAAGAGAGGAAGGAATCAGAGCAAAGTTAGCTGTTGTGTTAACAGGCCGAGCTGCGTACTAGCTGGCTCTGTACAGCTGCGACACAGGCGAGGGTTTGTCTCTGAGTTACCCAGGAGCCGAAGCAAAGAGATAAGCAAGATTACTCACAAGAATCACAGTGTCCACAAAGTAAGGGGCTCAGCTGCTCAGGAAAGTAGCTTTTCACGATGAGGAAGCCCAAGGAAGGTGTCTCCTGTGAATTCTCAGATGGAAGGAACCAGCATGTAATTAGCAACATCCTCGACTGTATCCTCTTCAATAGATAGTGACGAATTTTGTGCACCTGTTTCTTATGTTCCTTGAGAGGTCAATGGGGTAACATCAAAGTACAGTCTAATAAAAGCTATTTTTTGTGGGGTTATGGGAGTGTGGCAAAGAGAGCAAAGCAATTTCTGAATATCCAAAACACAGTGCTTTAGGAATGTCACAAATTTCCCTGTTCTCCCCTTTAACATGTAGGCTTAACTTCTCTAGGAAAAAAAGAACTTGTTTCTTTATTATTTTCCATTCTTATGAAAGTAATGCATATTCATTACAAGCATGCAAATAATTCTGAAATATAAAGCACAAGATGTGTAATTTCCAGTGCTCACATCCCTCAAAGATAATCACTGATTTCAGTTTCAGTAAACTCCACCAAGATTTTTGCACACAAGTATGGTGCTGATTTACACACATATTTACAACATGAAATCATACTCTATCTAATGCATAGAACTTCATCTTTTAATAACTATGGATTAGCTCATTATATGAATGGAAATTAATCAACCCCCTAGTGATGGGTATTTCCATTTTTCTAACCGTTGAAAACAAAGGTTCTATGAATTTTTCATAGGAATATTTTACAAAGTTCTTTTCAGGCCTCTCAGGATTCCCTACCTGAAACTCCTCCTGCAAGCAGGACCTGACGTTAACTCATTTGTCTTCTCTCTTTACCTTCAGAGTTACCTTGCGTTTTATTTCTTAAGGTCCTGACCTTTCTCTGATGACTCATAGCTTAGGAGAAAACAATTTTCTACTCAACGGCACTGAGTACTAATGGCCTTGGAATTTTCTTTCCCAGTTGGTACCTTTCCATTGCAGTAGTGTCCTTCTAGAAACAATTCTTCGTCCACAGACACAAACTTTTTGAAAGTTAGAGTCAGGTGGGCAGGTGAAGTGTCAGGCCAGACGTAGTAGGTCAGCTGCCTGGAGCCCAGGCCGTCTTTGAACGTTCACGAACACAGAGCGAGCACATGTGAGGGGCTCCTAGCCCAGTGGTGAAGAGCGTAGGCTCTGGAGCCCAGTTCGCCGAGTTTGAATCCTGGCTCTAGCACTAGCTGTGTGTGAACTTGGGCAACTTTGTTAGCTTCTCTCTGCCTCAGTTACCTCACCTCTAAATTAGATATTAGAGTGTTATGAAGACTAGTTGCATTAAAAAAAAAAAAACCTAGGACAGTTCTGGCACGTGGTCAATTAGTGTGGTATTTTTAAAAAATAAATAAAATCTACCCCAAACCCAATTTTTCTATGGTCAATCAACTCACAGGTTGCTAAATCAGTCCTTCATCCATTTATATAGTCGCTGCTACACCCAAAGTTTTATTTTGGTCAAACACAGCCATTAAAATCACTTTTATTCTATTACTATGAAAATTACTATTTCTTTGGATGAGTTCATAAAAGATTAGATATTACCTTAAGAAATGGGAACTATTGATTTGTTTGTAATAAATGAAATACTTAGGACGCTAGAGAACAAGGACATTGTTGAATTACATTTCATTAAAGTTAATTACTATATGAAATTTTTTAATTCCTAATTTTGTTCCAAAACAGGTTTGAAGTGGCTTGACAAATACCACTTAGGGAAAGAAAATGTTCCATTAGTGCCCCTCTAAGGACAGAGGAGTTTTTCAAAGCAAATCCCAACTCTGTGATGGGTTTTACTAGGCTCTTTTCCAAACGGGCCTGCTGAATCAAGTGTTATTATTTTCTGGTGAAGAAAGGCTTAACAATAACCAGCTTTATTCACCTACGGGGGCATGTTGTAGAAACATCCTTTTGAGTACTTGCAAACAATGATCTGTTTATGCTCTGTGCAGTTTTCCACAGAGGCCAGCCCCAGGTGCTTCGGAAGACTAGAACATCAAAAATGGTCATAAATATACACATTCGCTCACTCATTTCTTCTGGGCTGCAGGGGCTGTGTGCTGTGTAATATAAAGCAGTTTCGCTCACGTAACTAGCTCCGGCCGCAGAATTTCTGTTCAGCAATCGCCATTACACTCACAAAATTAAGATATATTAGCAATCACACTCCTACCTCGTTACATAAAATACCTTGCATCAGTGTTTACTAAGCACTAATTTTATATATAATTTATATATAATAATTTTAGTATTTACTAAAAATACTAAGCATTAGTGCTTAGTGTTGCTTCTTTTTCATGGTCTGATACCTGGTGATTCCTTGTTAGAATCTAAGCTAATATGACTATTGACATTCTAGCATTTATTTATCTTCATGATGTGATAAGAAAAGACACGTTTATCTCCTTCAGGAGAAAACATTAAAATTTTTTATTAGTCAGGGCTTTAAATGCATGAACAAACACAGGATGCTTAATTTTGTGAAGGTTGTCATTTTGATAGCTATCAATTAGCTGGTTGGTTAAAAAGATCGAATCAAAGAGTCGAGTTTCCATCTTCAGCCCAATTAAAAGAGTTTTCTGAAAGTGTTTGCTCTGAAAGATTTCCTAAAGAGGTATGTTTTTACCCAGTCAAAGGCAGCGGTCGTAACTTCCTGTTCCGTTACTCCCTATCACAACCAAGACATGAAAGGTGCTCAGTAACTGTTGAACTAAATTGACTGCTAAGGGAAAAACAGGGTGAACGCTTCGTTTTGGATGCTTGATATAAAGACACGAACATCCACTTTGGAGTCAAGCATGCCTCAGTTAAAAATACAGGCATACCTCAGAGATATCATGAGTTTGGGTCCAGACCACCCTCATCAAGCAAGTACGCATCGCAATAAAGTGAGTCACAATCTTTTTGCTGGTAGAGGGTCTTGGCTTCAATTTGCAAAAAAAAAAAAAAAAAAAAAAAGTAACATCTATGTAGTGCACTAAAGTGAAGCACAATGAAAGAGGTAATGTCTGTATGAGAGCATGTCTGTCCTGCTTGCTGGTCGTAAAACGAGGCAGCTTAATTATTAGACAGTCTCCAGCCTTCTCATTGATAAAAGGAGACTACAAACACCTACGTCTCTGGGCTGCTAGAAAGAACAGAGACAATGGATGTCGAGTATCCAGTACAATGAGAAGCAGACTAGGATTATGAGGATTATGAGAACAAGGCCTTGACCATGGTCATCAGAAAATGAATTTTTCCCTAAGAATGCCAGGCAACCCCTCCATCTCTTTCTTTGTGATTCATACTGTTAGTTGATATTTATTTTAGAAAGCTTGGTTTGATTTCCTGCTTTAGGCTAAAATATTAAGCCTAATGGTCTCTTTCTGATGTTTGATGGGGGGCGGGCCCTAAACACCAGGAAGAATTACTGAGTCCACGCTGCTGTAGAAAGTACAAGCAACTGAGCTAAACTGTGTGTTGGACTCCACACATTCTGGAAGATGTTTGGTTGTTTGTTTATTTTTTAAAAGCCATGGCATCAGTTAGATTCCCTGGCTTCTTTCCCCTAAAAGTCAATGGCAAAAAACATTTAAGTGAGTGAACTCATTGGTTAATTCCATGGAGTATTTTAGCAAGTGGAGCGGACAGGTCAGCTTGACACACAGCACCCAGCAATGAGCTGTTGCTCTGTGAGGGGGCAAAAAGGCTTCAACCTGCTCCAGCTGAAGAGGCAGAATCTTAGGAGAGGGTAGACCGTGCAAACAGGTGCCACCCACACAAGTCACAGGATGAGCTCAAGGATGTGAAGTGTGAAAAGAACTGCTCACCACTTGCTGGCTGTATTGGCGACAGCTGTGTGTGCTCACACACAGGGCTCTTTGCGGGCCCTCTGTTGGGGCATCTTTGAATGGCCACGGACACTAGCAGAGGGAACCTGCAAACAGCTTCTGCACTGATAGGGCTGGGTTTGGAGGATAAGTTCAGAGGCAGCTGAGGGGATAGGATCAAGAGAGAAGTTAGGAAGCTTTCATCGCCTTATTACTTTAGGAAGGCTTTGTCAAAGGCGCATGAGGGATGTTTGCTCACACAACTGAGTTCCTCATCACTTGACATAAAGCTGAGCTGCGCCTGTCATCAGGCCGCTAATGCAGTGGAATGGCAGGTCTTCGTGCGGTAGCCCCAGCTACACAAGAGCGGTGTGTACTGTTCTCCCAACCCGGGCATTGGCAATATTTCTGGCGTAGCAGACAGACCATTAGTAACATTTTTAAATCAAAGAAAAGAGATGTTTCTCCAGCTCAGGACCCACTCTTGGCATTAGAGGAGCTTCCCGTGGTCCTCACTGGGCAGGCATACCGACTCTGGGTCTTTCCTCCTTGTTTCACTACCATCCCTGGAAATGGCATTGTTGTGGGGACCTGGCTGTCTTTCTGCTGACAGTGTGGTCCTCAGATCAGCAGCTCCAACATCGAGAAGCATTGCTCCAGGTGAAGGAGCTAGAGAATTCTGAAACCCCAGCCGGGACCTTAAGAAAGGCCGGCCTCCAGGCCACATCCTTGCTTGGTACTGGAGTCATGGAAGGCCTCTTGTTCTGGTCCCGTGTTCCTTCCTTTACGTCATGCTGTGTCCACACCTATGACCCACGGCTAAAACAGGGGCCGCATGCTACCAAGTGGGCCATGGAAAATAAAGTAGCCACCCAGCTTTCTGGATTGTTTCCCGATGACCATGATTCCTGGCAACTGAGAAGTGCTTCCAGGGACAGGACTTGTGGTGGGGCGGAAGAGGGGGGAGAAGAAAGTAAGATGAATACTGCTGACACAGTGGAAAGATGGCCCCGGAGGGACCCTGAATCAGCAGGAGTTCACCTTCCTTCCTATCCTGCACTCAAGGCCCCAGTGCCGGGGTCAGTAGTTCAGGCATAAGAAATCGGGATTTTTTGGAGCAATTCGGGCTGCCAAATCCACACTGACAGTGCCCCTCCCTCCCCTGTGTTTGAAGGTCACTTGCTCTGCGTCAAGCACACTTGACAATTGCTCAAAGGGAAATGAGGGAATTATTGTATATAAATGAGTCAGCTTACCCTTAATTAACACAACTTGAAATGAACCTTTCGATGATAGTCAGACAAGTCTGTGTGGCTTTCCCTGAACGTTATTATGAAACATAACACAGATCATGTACTTTAAGAAATGAATTTGGACATAAATATATAGTTCAGGTAATTTTGGCAAGACTGGAGGTATCATGTTTAAGGGCATGTGTTCATATTTTAATTATCTATAGAGAGGAAGGAGAAATGATGGAATTAGCCAAGGTGGTAGATAACCAGCCCCTGCTTCTTCCTTCCCTTTGCTTCCCAGCCTTTTATATCACCCTCTCTCTGGGGGTGGCTGGCCCTTCGGGGCGGTTGGTACAACAGACATCCCACACAGGATGTTATGAGCCCTGAGAGGAGGCTTCCGGCAGGCTGAGGGGATGAAGAGATGCGCTGCAGAGCATGGTTAATCCGCACTGTGGATAACAGGGAGTTGGCTAGGCAGATACTGGGACAAATATCAGAGAACACATTCAGTGGATACAATATCTACAGTTGACGTGGGCAAAGAGATGAGTCCATGCCAGGGGTGGTGAATAAAGAATCATACACGCTGTGTGTTTAGACAAGATGGGATTGGGGCCAGTCGTTTTTTATTTAAGAGAAAAACGGAGTTTCTGCATCTTTTCCAACTTATGTTAGGCTACGGTGATGCTGGTGGGAGAAAAACATAATTCATGGTGGTGTCAACAGCTTACTTGGAAGCACAAGGCCAAGTTAACCTCAGAAGCTCTTTCGAGAATTTTATGACCCATGTTCAATAACTCCATTGCCAAAATGGCTGCTTTTGCAGAGGGATTTGCCCTACTCACTAGGTTCTCAAAATCGTTAGCCTCTTGGACGTACATTTCCATTAAAGCCCCATTAGATGGCATGTGCTCAAGAGAAGAAAAAGATCTTTATAGTGAGTGTCCTGCTAATCCCCAACTCATGCTTCGTAGGAGGGCAGCAGAATATCTGCAGAGAAGCCCAGGTGCTACGAGAGACCCCCTGACGCTGGATGCTGCATTCACGTGGAGGTTCCACCACGTGGCCGGGGTCGGGCTGCGGGGAGCCACGCACTCAGTCTCAGGACCTGCAACCTGGCCTGGAAAAGGACTTCCTGCCAGCCTCTCCTTGTCCTCTCCCTCCTGACTGTCCCTCAAGACATTGGGGGGAAAATTAAAATGATCTGTTCCTGTCTCACAGGGGTTGAGGGTTCATGGTAGAGGTGACCCCTCACCTAGAAATCCAGCACAGAGAGTCAGGTGAGTGTCCATTTCTCTTGCCTTCTAAACCTGTGCTCTATCTAGCAGCCGTCCCGCTCACTGTTCCTGCACTGGAAATTGCCTCCCTGGATTGTAGATACCTGGAAGACTGAGTGTGTGAGCTTGCGTGTGTGCGTGTGGTGTGTTTGGTGTGTGCATGTGTATATGCATGAGCGTATGTATGTTGGAGGGAGTGAAGCTTGCCTTAGAGATGCTGAGGAAAGAGATGCCAAGTCCTTCTTGGTGTTACTCTGTTGTAAAGAACCAGGCGGAACGCTGATGGATGAGCCCTGGCAGTGCCAGCATGGCTGCGGGAGGGAAGGGGAGTCTCCTTCTAGAAAACCGAATTACTGCGGAAGTGAGAGGGGAGAGTAGACATGTAACAGGCAGTCGAAGTGGGTCTGGGGAATAACTGCTCAAAGCCTGTCCGGGCTGAGATTAAGGCCCAGGCTCCCAGCTTCTCCTGCTAAAGCCAACCTGGGAGAAAACCGTGGAAATTAGAGGCCATGCGTCTGAGGAAGTTACATTACAACTGAGCGAGACTCTTGGGTAAACTGGAAGTTGCTCTGCTGGAGTCCGGGCCTGGGGGACAGTGGCCTTCTTCCAGGTTCAGTGAGGGGGAAAACAGGCTGGGGGCAACCTTTTAAGTGTTGCCCTATCCTGTCTTCCTCATTTCCTTGCTAGGCTCTTAAAAACACAAGAGGTCAAGAAAATAAAAAGTCTATAGAATATCTAAATATTCAGTTATTAGGCTTGACTGTAATTCTAATAGCGAGTGATCTCACTCTGTACCCCATGTCAGCCCCCCACTCCGCGGTCTCGCCTTCAACCCTGATGCCCTGACATCACCTCTACAATCTCAGTTCTAGGAGCCCCACTGTCAGCCCCGTTTCCTATCATCACAGCCTATTATCATTGGGCCAAATATATTTTTTTTCAGGGTCTGTAATGCACTGTCTTCACCCGTTTGGGGGGCCACCCCTCCAGTGTCCTCTCTTCCTTTCTATCTGGCAAAGATTTCATACCTCATCACCATAATAATCATTTCCCTCTCGACTCCTGAATATTACTTTTACTTGTGGTAAAATAACTGGTATATTTTCATTTTATACAATCACATAGAGCATTTAGTTAGCTTGTGACAAAGCGACCATTGCTGACATATTTTTCTATTAAAGTGTAGTTCACCTATGGGGTATTATGCTAAATGAAATAAGACAGAGAAGAACAAATACTGTATGATTTTACTTGTATGTGAAATCACACACACACACACACACACACACACACACACAAATCCAGGAGAACAAACAGAAACAGACTCACCCCAACACGTTAATGTCTCTCCTTCCAGCTTCCTTGCCTGGAGAGAACGCTGACATAATTCTAGCTCCCCACGTTCTCTGGCCTACCCCTGAGTGGCTCACCTGGCTGGAGACAAACACGGGACATTGGTCGACACTGCCTACTCGCGTCACCATATCTGCTCAGGCCATTCATCCTCTGACTCTCCTAGACAACTTTTTCACACCTTCTCCTTTTTCTCCAGTAATCCAGCATTCCTCCCCATCCCAGCAGCAAACCAGGTTTTCTACGTGACTGCAGTAATAGAAACTCCCAGAAGTCACCCTTACCTTCCTGATCCCAAATTTACCAATCCAACCAGGCACCCCACCGGCCCTCCTCTTCCTGGGATGATGCTCTGCGCCCTGAGGCCAGCTCCCTCCTCCTGCCTGGGCTCCTCAGAAGCAGATCCTGACGTGAAGATTTGGGGCAAGCAATTTGTTAAAATGCTCGCAGGAGAAACCCGTAACCCATAAGGAGAACAGGGAGGGGGAGAGGAGAAACCTAGGGTTGATGTCAGACGAGATCCCTTAAAGCACAGCTTTAGTTTGCACTGCAGGACCCTAGAATGTCACTTATGCCTTGGATTTGTCCTGTCTGAGGCCAGGGAGCTGGACCAGCATAGGCCTGCACTTATTGGCCACTGGCCCAGGACCACCTGGGTGCTTGCAAACTGCCAGGGATATGTAGGGTCCCTCCGGCTGCAGGCATGGGCACCCTCCCCTCCCCCGCCCTGAAACTGGCACAGCCAAAGGCAGGCTCTGAAGGACTGTGAGCGCAGGCCTTTGGAAGCAAAGCCCGCTGATATACATGCACACTTATTACGGGATGAGCTGGACCGTGGTAAGTTATGGGAAAAAGAAAAAGTAGAGTCAGAGAGATTTGGGGGAGGAGGGCAGGTTTCAGCATGAAGCCGGGCGCTGGGGACACAACTCGTTGAGATGAGATGTGAGCGAAGACTTGAGAGGAAGGAATTAGTAAAGTGGGTGTCGGGGAAGAACCACCCAAGCAGAGGAGTTTGCTAGAGCACAGGTCCCTGAGGCAGTGACCACAGCAAGCAACAGAGGGACCACGTGCCCGGCAGCCTCTCCCTGCAGCACTTTGGCCCGTGTAGCTGGTGATGCGAGGGAAGGAAAGGGAAACAGGAGATGAGGTCAGGGAGGTGGCAGGAGAGGGAACCAGGCCAAGTAGAGCCTTGTAGGATGATTAAATTATTTTGTTCCAAGGTCAAATGCAGAGACCTTGGGGTGACGGGGAGGTGAAGCAGAGGACTGACTGATCCGATCTCACCTTCGCTCACTGTCCATCTCCCACCCTGCTTTATTTATCGTCACAGGACCTTACCACTTCTTACAATGTAGTTCATATTGGCCCCTTGCTTCTTTATTTTTCTGATTCCTCGATGAGGACCGGGCTCCTTAAGGGCAGGGGCTTTCTATGTTGTGCCCGAGCCTCCGCTCACTGCTGAGTTCAGGACCCGGTGAGGTCAGCTCTTAATCCCACGCTGGGCAAATGGAGGGAATGGGTGAGCCCCTGTTCCGCTGTGAACCAGTAACCAGTGGGCTGGCAGCTTTTTTCCCCTTCTTGACTGGGAGACAATGGATCCTGAGGAGGCCCAGCCCCCTGGTTCATCCCCCAAAGACCCACCTTGATGGGTTGATCTTTTATGAGCATGATCTGTCACAGGGAAATTGGCCTTCCCCAGGACAGTGGCCTTGGTAGCCGGATCTGAGCCACTCTCATGATTGCAAAACAGGCTTTTTCCTCAAAGAAACATCAAATTCACAGTCGTCAGAAACACTGTATATGAGGGTCATACTTGAAGCTCCTGGCAGGATACATTCTCTTCCAAATGCGTGTGGGAAAAAAAATATAAGAATTTAAAAATCAAACAAAAGGTAAATGTTGAAATACATTCTGTCAGTCTAAAATCCTATAAGGATGCAGTTGACCCTTGGACAATGCAGGAGTTAGGGGCACAACCCCCCCCTCTCTACTCCCATCCCCTATGCAGTTGAAAATCTTCATATAATTTTTGACTCCCCCCAAATTTAACTAGAGTGGTCCCTCCATATCCACAGGGGATTGGTTCCAGAATTCCCTGTGAGTACCAAAATCCAAGGATGCTCTAGTGCCTTCTATCAAGTGACACAGAACAATACAGACAGTCCACAGATTTCCAACAAAGGATTGAAAATACTATTTTCAATCTGTGGTTTTTTGAATCTCTGGATATGAAAGCTTGGAATATGAAAGGCTGACTACATATTTATTGAAAAAAATCCACATATAAGTGGACCCACACAGTTCAAATCCATGATGTTCAAGGGTCAATTGCTATTTTTTTCCCAAAATGAACAGAAGATACATCTCTAGCCACATTCTTTTAATAAATAGCCAGAGCACTAAATATTTGTCAAAAACATGGCATTTACACAATAAAAATGGTTGAGGGTATCTGCTCCATCAAGGATACTCTGACAACAATGTAGTAATGCGATTTTACTGAATTCCACAAGAAACACTGAGGAAAACAGGAGATAATTAAATATATATTGCACTATCTTACTTGCAACTGTATCTTTACTTCAAAGTAAAATTTTCCCACATCGGAATATTAATTACATCCAAATATTAACTTAGTCTAATTGTCAGATTGCACTATTATTTTTATAATACTAACTTATCTGGTTTTATAATTAGTGCATACATATAGTAACATTTTTTATTGCTTCCTCCAACCAGTTTTCCTTCTGGCCACAGCCCCAGGATAGATGTATCAAGAAGGTACTTCTCAATTCATTGGTATTAATGATGTTATTTGTAGAAATTCCACCCGCTTTTGTCATGTGGCCCTTTCTTATACTTAGTATTCATCAAATTTGCAAGTGTGTATTATTTTGGAGTACGATGGTGAAACAGCAGTGTTTTCATGGAAGTTGACAAAGATGCTTCAGGACTGGCAGGCCTTAGATTATATTAAACCTGAATCCCAGGATCAATCTGTGTCACCAATATCAAAGAGCAGCAATAAATTCTAGTTTAAAAAATTAGCCAATAATACGTGAACATATATAATAAAAATAGTGAACACATCCCTGGTTGATGTGGCTCAGTTGGTTAGAGTGTTGTCCTGTGGATCGAAAGGTCATGGGTTTGATCCCTGGTCAGGGCACATGCCTGAGTTGCGGGTTCAATCCCCAGTCGGGGCGCTTGCGAGAAGTAACTGATCAAAGTTCCTCTCTCACACTGATGTTTCTTTCTCCCTCTCTCTCTCTTTCTTTTCCTCTCTCTCTAAAATCAATGAAAGAGTGTCCTCAGGTGAGGATACAAAAATTTTTTTTTTAAATAGTGAATATTTACAATGGCTTAGTGAATGCCAGGCACTATTCCAAGTGCTTTACATTGATTCATTTTACCCACAGTTTAATAGATAATAAAACTGAGCCACACTTGGTAGATGATAAAGCTGAGATACAGAGAGGTTAAGTAATTCACTCCAGGTCACACAGCTCACAAGCAGCAGAGGTGGGACTCAGCCCGGAGGCCTGGCTTGGGAGCCTGTTCTCGTAACACTATACAACATGAACTGCAGTGTTACCCGCTATGAACCTGACTTTCGGTTATGGTGCTTTTCACGTTCTCATCACGGGTTACTGTACACTAACTCCATTCTTCTGATCTTGGTCCAGTTCACTCTGCAAGTGGGGACAGTGTGCTTTGTTAAGTGATGCAGTGCCGCTGGGGGAGCTGAGCCCCCAGCAAGTTGGGAAGCCCTGAAAGTGAAGGGGAATGGGCTGCCCTGGGTCTCCCGGATCTGTGGCTTTTGTGTCTGCTTCTCATTTTGTTCGTTGCTGAGTCTTTTTCCCTCTTATCTTTGCTCTTCTGGTTGGTGGAGCCAAGCCCCAGGTTTTCCTCTTGATGTGAAGTTAGTAAACAATTTACATGACTGGACACATGTGACGGAAGTGGAAACAGCTGGCGCTGCGGAGCTGGCAGCCTGGGCTGTTTCTACGTGGGGCGGTCATTGGAAAAGCTCCCAAACCTGACCAGGAGTGTTCATCGCCGGCTCCTGTGGGCTCTCCCACCTTCCCTCCCCGCCCTCTCCTCCACTCCTCTCCTTTACCTCCCTCACCTTTTCTCTCCATTCCATTCCTTCCCTTGCTTATGCCTTACTGTTGAAAAGCACAAACTTCCTTCCCAAACTCTCCTTCCTCCTTTCTTTGGAGAGGTTGGCTACGGCCTTTATTTCTGCCTCCACCCCCGCAGAACACACAAGCCGGGGAAGGAATGCCATGGACTCTGCGGCCCAGGGAGTCCATGGACTGGACAGCAGTGACAGACACCCTCAATTTGGGCAGCCACCCGCCGGAGCCAGGTGCGGAGGGCGGGAGCATGGGGGACGGGAAGCCCCGCAAGGGGGTCGGGACAGGGACTGAGGGCCCCGAGAAGCCCCTCACAGGGAGGTGTGCCCTCAGGGGTAGATTGGAACCAAACTAAGTGATTCCCTTTTCATGAATAACAGTGACAATGGTAATATGGCCGCAGTAGCAAACGCTTAAGATAGCACTTGCTACACTCCAGGTCCTGTCCAAAGTACTTTATCCATATTAACTCTTTCTTCCTGACAACAACCCTTTGAAGCAGGTATTATTGCTATTATCCCTGTTTTACAAATGAGGAAACCGAGGTGCAGAGAAGGTTCAGGAACTTGCCCCAGGCCACACAGCCTGTCAGTAATAGGAAGCAATGACCCAGGCAGCGAGGCTCCGGCGTTGGAGGTGCGGTTTTAAGACGGCCCATTCTTGGGCCTCGCTTAACGGTCCTGGGAAAACAACCAACCTGACCGTTGGGCACGTTTGCTCCGAGTGCTGGTGTGGAGCACACTATTGTCGTGGTACCGAAGGGGGCTTTGATGTTCTCTATGTCTTCTGACAATTTCGCACAGCATCGCATGGCTGGAGGCAGGATTCTGTTAGGGAACACATTTGTCTGCATGTGTGTATCCTCTGGGTGGTAGAGGAAGAATACCGGAAAAGCATTTTTTATCTATGCATTTATTCAATCATTTATTGTCTACTGAGTGTCACACACGGGGCCGGGTTGTGGCAATCCAGAAAGGGGAGACTTGGTCCAGTTGAGAAGACACCAAATAAACATAAAGTAAAATAATCTAGTGTGACAAGAACTATCGAAGAGATAAGGCTTCTAGGTAAGATGCTGTGAGGACCCCTTTCCCACCTCGGCAGCAGGCACACAGCCGAGGCTGGAGTGGGGGAGCTACCAGGAGTGCGTCTCAGGAAGACACGGCGTCTGCATCTCATCTTGGAGGATGAGCAAACATCGACTTACTGAACATAATGTTTCATTTTTCCTCTCAGGATGGAGCACCAGGGCATGCTGTTGTCCTCATGGGGACGCAATCGATTGATCATGCTTCCCGGCTTGTTATCTGCACCATGAGGGAGTTGATACATTAATTTTTCTTTCGTCTGAAACGAACCCTCCCAGGTGGCAAGTGAGAAGTGTATGAAACCACACTGTGCAGGCTGGTCAAGGGCGACTAGCGGAAAATTCCTAGTTACTGCCTACTGTGGCTGAATTTCGTTCCTCCCAGGTTCATACATTGAATCCCTAGCACACAGTACCTCAGAACGATATTTGGAGACAGGGCTTTGAAAGACGGAGTTAAGTTAAAATGAGGCCATTAGGGCGGGCCTAACCTAACATGAGGTGTCCTTATAAAAAGAGATTAGGACACAGATATGTATGTGAAGACAAAGGCAGGAGACAGCCATCTACAAGCCAAAGAGAAGCCTCGGAATGAAACCAATACCCTGATCTTGGACTCTCAGCCCCCAGGACCGTGAGAAAATAAATTTCTGCTGCTGAAGCCACACAGTCTGTGGTATTGCTATGGCAGAACCTCAGAAATGAATTTGCTGCGTCTCCTCACTAGCCTGTGCCGAATGAAAGCACAGTTTCTCTGTGGAGGAACTTGTGGTTGAAAGCACCAAGGTTTGTAAATGCGGGATTCAGAGAGAAAGTCACAGTTCCTTGTCTGAAGGAGCTCTGTGGTCTGAGGTGGCACACCAAGAAGGGACATCTTCCACCAGGCCTGGCCTCCTGGCATCAGGTAACCTCCCAAAAAATGGGCCTTCCTCTTAGGCCTACTCAGCCAAAGTTATAACAAGAGATTTTACAAATGCATGTATATATAGCACATGTGTACTGTCAAATTGGGGGTTTCATGGATAGCAGGATTCAAACCCTTCAATTTGTATGCAAGTTAAATTTGATGAGTCACATTCCATAAAAAATATTTTCTTTCAGAGTGGGATCCTAATTACTTACGAAGAGCGGACAGATGGACACTTGGAAACTGAGAAGTTTCCTAAAGCATGGTTTCTAGGTAATTCTCAAACAAATTGAGCCACTGAGTTGGCAGAGTTGTTTTTGTTTTTGTTTGTTTGTTTCCTAAAATAGTAAAACATAGAATCATGCTATTTGTTCTAACCCAGTGTAATTTAGAAAACGATTACAAGACCTTTTCTCCAAACATTTATTTCTAATAATAAAAAATTAGCAGATGGGACAAGGCTGCTTATTAGCTAGAAACCTCATGTAATTGACCTGATAATATATCTTTCAAACTAGGACTTTTTCATAGTGAAAAAAGAAACTATTAAGAATCTTGCCAAGACGAAATCAGAAGGGTTGGTCTAAGCAAACATGCAATCATTATACTAGACAAACAAATATATTTGCCCTACTTACAGGCGGAGAAATCTTCCAGTGCATTATCTCATTGTTTGTTAAATCTTAAAAAGCAGAGGCATATTTTTTGCTTCAGACAAAGCTATGTGGATAAGTTCATGATATCACGTCTTTTCAGTATTTCTCAAAGCGTTGCCATGTGGAGAACTGTAGTTTTGGGGCATCCACATCTGATTGCCTAGTGTGAGCTGCCATTCTGCTAACGAGCCTGTAGAATGTAGTAGAGCAATGGTTGTCTACAAGTCAGGAGTCCAAAATTCCAGATCCAGCTGCCACTACAGGCTGCGTGACTACAGTTTTCTGTCAAATGTGCAAGCTGGACCATGTGGTTTCTGAGATATGCCATAGCTCTAGCATTCCCGTGTAGTAGTAGCTTAGGGACCGGAGGGGTGGCTGGGGGACCGGAGGAGTAGCTGGGGCACCTGTCCTGAAGTGGCATTTCTAGAACTCTTTTCAGAAGCTTGAGGAAAAAGCAATTGTCCATGTCAAAAGGCACAGAGGATGCTGATAGAGAGTGCTTGGGTTTAAGCGACTCTGTGTTGTAATTTGCACAATTTAGCCCTAAAGTTCTGCCACACTGATATGAACCTAGGATTTGGTAAGAATAAACATAATGACAAAAAATAAAAGGTGGGTGTTGTCTACAAGATTGGAACAAATCTGAAATGTTGATCTTTTGAGAGAAGTAGAATATTAGAATAGTTATTTAGAAATAAAAGCAGGAAGAAACATAAATGTTCACTCTAGTAACTCTTTCGGATGTTAGCAATGGTGTCATTTGCAGGGGTTTGTAGGCTATAACTGGACAAAATGGTCTTCAGTCTTAGGTGCCTATTACATAAACCACACAAGCTCGTCTCAAAAGTTGAAATTTACACTTGTCACCAAAAAATTAAAGGTGCAATAATAACTAGGTATATAAAGGCCATCAGGAAATGGATGCTTATATGTTGTTGGTAGGAATATGAAGTGTCTGAACCACCGTTTTTTCACAATAAACTTTTAAATTGGGGTATGGTTTGCTTACAATAAAATATACCCATGTTAAGTGTACATTTTGATGCATTTTGACTAATACGTGTACAAATCACCACCACAATTACATAAAGCATTGCTATCATCCCCAAAATGTTCCTTGTATCCCATTCTAGTAAATTTTCCTAATCCCCACCTCAGGCAACCATTGGTCTGTTTTTTGTCATCATAGATTAAACACTTCTTTCCTAGAATTTCACATAAATGGAATCATATGTATCCTTTTGTGCCTTACTTCTTTCACTCAGCACCTCAGTGTAGTGTTTTTAAGATCCACCTGTGCTACTGAATGCATCCTTCCCTTTTATTGATGAAGAATGGCTCATTGCACAGATAAGCCACAATTTGTTTATCCACTCCGCCACTGATGGACATTTGGGTTGTTTCTGGTCTTTGGGTATTATGGATAAAGCTGTGACGAATACATCTGTGTACGTCTTTGTGTCAATATAGGTTTTCATTTCTCTTGGGTAAACACCTGTGAGGGTTGATGGTTTATGATTCTTAATTTTATGTGTCAACTTGACTGACCGCAGAGTACCCAGATTAATCATTATTTCTGGATTGTCTCTGGGGGTGTTTCTGGATGAGATTAGCATTTGAATTGGTGCGCTCAGTAAGGAAGTTTGCCCTCCCCACTGTGGTTGGGTGTCAGCTAATTCATTGAGGGCCTGAATAGAACAAAAAGAGGAGAGAGAAGGATTCGCCCCTTTTTTCTGCCTCACTGTTTGAGCTGGGGCATCTCATGTCATCTTTCCTGCCCTCAGACTGCCATTGGTTCCCCTGGTCCTCGGGCCTATAGACCCCGACTGCACTACACCATTGGGTTTCCAGCTCGCAGCAGATGGTGACATTTCTGAACCCCCATAACTGCATGGGTTAATGCCCGTAACAAATGTCCATAGGCATGTACATCTATATACCTGTCTGCTCTGGGTCCTGGCTTTCTGTAGAATCCTGACTCACATCACCCCCAAGAGTGGAGTTTGCTGGGTTATGTGATATGTATGTTTAACTATGAGAAATTTCCAATTTGTTTGTCCATCTGATCATCCCATTTTACATTCCCACTAGCAATTCCAATGGTGTGTAGTAAAATTTCATTATGGATTTAATGTGAATTCCCCTGATGATAATGATGTTAAACATCTTTTCATATGTTTATTGGCTTTTGTGAAGAAACACCAGTTCAGTAAGAATTCTTTATATATTCTAGATGGAAAATATTTCAGAACATATATGTATACACATATATAGCTAAAATATTTCCTCTCAATCTATGATTTGTGTTTTCATTAAAATATTTTTTGAAGAACAGAAACTTTAAATTTTGATTAATTTGATTGAAGGAATAAATTTAATTTGATTAAATACATATGTACAGTTTGAGTTAGAGGACAAAGTTCCTTTTTTCCCCCTTTAAGTATATCTAACTAACCTCGAACCATTTATTTAAAAGACCTTTCTCTTCCCCCACTAACATCACAGTGTTTTCTCTTCCCCCACTAACATCACAGTGTTTTTCTCATTGAATTATGAAAGTTTTTCATGTGTTCTAGATGTGAACACTTTGTTAGTTAAACAGAGTCTAGCACAAATAATACCCCCTTTTTATTACAAAATCATAAGCATGTAATTCTGTAACATAACAATATCACACTCAAGCACATCGTATGACTTTTTAGGTGAAATGTTCAAATTAACACTATAAAATATTACACCCATATTATTACCCTACCAACCACACTCAAGTAGGCCTTACTTCTGCTGGACTCAGTATTTATTCAGAGCATTTTCTTCCAGTCTGACAGTTACTATTTTTATTTTCTTAACAATGTCTTTTGAAAAGAAGTTCTTCATTTTAATGAATTCCAATTTATCAATTTTTTTTAATGATTTGTTCTTTTGTTTTTTTTGAAATCTTTGCCTAAGCCATGGTTGAAAAGATTTCCTCTTGTGTTTTTTCCTAGAACATTTGCAGTTTTAGGTTTTACGTTTAGTTCTATAATTCATTTTGAGTTAATTTTTGTGTATGCTATGAAATGAGTCAAAATTCAATTTTTGTTGTTTTATATATATTTTTATATATAAAAATATATTAAATATATATTTATATATTAAATATATATTACATATTTAAATTTAATTAATTTTTAAATCTATATATATTATATTTATATATTATATATAATATATATTTAATTTTACTTATTTTAAATATATATTATATATTTAATTTTTGTTGTTTTATATATTTATATATATAAAATATATATATAAATATATTTATATATTATAAATTTACTATAACAGGCTTAATAAAGCTTGTTAATAAAGCCTAATAATTTTTAGAACAGTTTTGGGTTTACAGAAAAATTAAGTAGATAGTAGAAAATTTTCATATACTCCACACCTAATTCTGCCTATTATTAACATCTTACATTAGTATGGTATGTTTATTATAATTAATGAACCAATATTGATTCATCATTATTAACTGAAGTTCACAGTTTATACTGATAGTCTTAGTTTTTACCTAGTGTCCTTTGCCTGTTCCAGGATCCTGTTCACCCTATTACATTTAGTTACCATGTCTCCTTAGTTTCCTCTTGGCGATGACAGTTTCAAGACTTTCCTGTTTTTAATGACTTTGGCCTGCAGTTCATTTATCTCCTTTGGGTCAGCTTTCTGCCAGCTCTGAGTGTGCGACTCTATCTAACCATGGATTGCCGTTGGATCTACCCAACCTTTGACTTGGTGAGTCTAGCAGGACCTTGCTTATGATGCACAGCTCTAAAACACATGAACACTTGCTATGGCTGAAGTGGTTCAGTGGATTGAGTGTTGGCCTTAGAACCAAAGGGTCACTGGTTCAATTCCCAGTCAGGGCACATGCCTTGGTTGTGGGCCAGGTCCCCAGAAGGGGGCACTCGAGAGGCAACCACACATTGATGCTTCTCTTCCTCTTTTTTTCCCCTCCCTTCCCCTCTGTCCAAAAATAAATAAATAAAATCTTTTAAAAAGTCGAAAATAAAAGTAAAACACACGGACACTTGATGTGTCATGGTCAAATGCTTTGTCTTTTCCAGTGGCCAGTAGCACACCAGGAGATGGGTTTTCAATGCTGTAGAGTTCTCTCCTATAGAAGGCATGGTCTTTCTCTAGAACTCCAGGGTTTACACTGAGGTTCTCCTATGGGGGCTTGCCTTCCACTCCACCTGGTGACTTTTCCCACTACAGATTCCTCTAGTACTGTGGTGTCCACTGGATCAAACGGCCTGGTACTTCTGTCTGGACTTAGGTAGAGCCCCTTCCTGCTCTGAGCCTGGTTCAAATCTTTCCGCCTTCCCTCGCACTTAGTAAATGCACCAGGCAGCACTCTCAAGTGTGAAATACTCTGGTTCCAGAGCCAGAAACCTACCAAAACTGTGTTACCTTTTCAGTGTTGAGATGTAACAGATATAATGTGTCCCTTACTTTGATGGGAATTACTGGCAAACCTTTAAACGCTTCACTAATGTGGCAGCCCCCTGAATCTTCATAGACTTTAACCTCCCACTTGTATGAGGCCAAGCAAGATGCCCGGTCAGCTAGCCAACTTCTTGCTCATCTGATTAACATAGTATCATTGGTATAATGGACTAGTGTGAGATTCTACGGAACATCCAGGTGGTTCAGGTCCCTATGGGTATATTATGACAGACGGCAAGAGAGTTAACATAGATCTAGGGCAACACTGTAAAATGTACTCTTGTCTATTTCATATGTAAGAACTGTTTCTGATCCTGCCGTCTAATGGGAGTGGAAAAGAAACTGTCCACCAGATTAACCACTGCATACCATGGACCTGACGCTGTGCTAATCAGCTCTAACAAAGACACCACATCTGGCATTGCAGCTGCAATTAGGGCATGAAGGGAGGGGGTGTGGCAGAAGATGAGACTGGAACTGTAGATTGGTGCCAGATTGCAAATGGGCCTGAAAGGCTCGTGGTGCGTTGGACTTTAGCCTGAACACACCGAGAAGCGCTTACAGTTTTGTAAGCAATATAGTCTATCCACTCACTGGTTCCAAACAGACACCCGTGTTTGCTCATTTTTATAGCTCCCAAATGAACTGACTCACTGGCTCATTGGGTAGAGTGGGTGCTGTGCCATGTTCTGTGATGAGCTGCCCAGGACTGAAACACTCACTCTGGCGGCCAGAAGTGTTGGCTGCTGGTATCCCACAGCTGTGTCCCAATCACCGTTATTTCCGGAACATGACATGCTCTTTCAGCCCTCTACTCCTTTGCATTTGCTATTATTTCTCTGGACTATCTCCTCCACTTCATACGCATAGAGAAATTCCACTTATTCTTCGAGAGAGGTAGGCTTAACTGCTTCCTTCTGTTTCCAGAGCATTTTGCTCATAATGAGAGTTTGGGACTTGAAGAGATTCTGTGTATCATACTATAGCTACCTGTGTCCTTGGCTCCCCTATGTACTCAGGACATCTGTCCGGGCCATGTCTCATTTACCTTCATGTCATCAGAGGTTTGCATAGAGCCTGACACGTGTAGCTATTCAAGGGATGTTATTGAATTAAATTTGTTATTTTATTGAATCTGATTCTGTTTAGAAAGGAAAGAATTCTAAGCTAACATGCCCATATTTATTCTCTCATAAAATATGCATTTGTTGTCACATAACAATGGGCCCCAAGTAGACATCTTGAGCTCATATAATTTATCATTCTGAATTTGTGAAGTAAAACTGTCAGAAACCAAACCGTTCTTTTTCCTTCCATCTGAACTAGAATTACTTAACCAGGAAGGCATATGACTTTTACAGACGCTTTAATCGTGTGCGTGTGCGTGTGTGTATATAGGTGTGAGCTTTATGTTTAGAGACTCCCAGACACTCTGAATCATTGATCTTTTATTTCTAAGCATTAACCTCATAATAATTAAAGCAACAAAATAGTGCCAAGGGCAAAGGTAGTTTTGTTTGTGGTCTCAAAATTACACCTTGTTTTTAGTTTAACACAAACCCTAATTCCTTTTAAATTTTGATTGAAGCATAAACTATCTACTGCCATGAAAGACTATGAGTCTGACCTATTTTCACACTTATTTAGGTACAAACATTCAGTAGAAGAATTTTCAAACTAAAGTTCCCGGCACTTGAACATTAAAAAAAAAAAAAAAAGAAAAAGAAGTGAACCACAGATTGACATACATGCATCAGTGCTTGTGTCTGTGGTATAGACCAAATATGTGCATTTTGGAAAATAAACAAGACATTTAACCAAGCTAGAAAATTGTTCACTATATTAGTTAGAACCAATTTGCCACTAACTTTAAGGTCCCTCTCATGCAAAAATCTGGGCGTCGGGGACAATTCAGGGCTTTTATGGCAGTGCTAAGGTCATCTGGGCCCCACCGAGCTGCCTCCAGCTTTCTGTTCCACCAGCCTGAGTGTCCAATCCTCATTCTTACGATCCAAGATGGAGCACGCACCAGCATATCTACATCACGAGGCTGATGGGTAATGGGGGGAAGAAGTGAGCCCTATCCCCTTTAGGAACCTATTCTGGAACTTACGGATATCACTGTCTCGTACATACCCTGGTCAGAGCTTAGTGCTATGGCTACAAACAGCTCTCAGATCAGACTGGGACATGCAGTCTCTGCTTTAGCATGGCCATGCACTCCACTAAGTGTTTGTGGTCCTGTTTCTGAAGAAAACGTGGAAAACAGGCATTGGGAACTGCTGATATCTTTGCCACATGCACACATACCAAAGGGAAAACAAAATGCCCAGGTGACATTTTGCAAAATAATGAACTGGAGCATTCCAGCTTCAGGGAAGCTGTGTTTGTCTGTCTTCATTTCTTCCACTTGCCCAAACATGTCTCCCACTACCGTTTCCTGTGTTCGCGTGTGGGGCCATGTGCTCGTCAGAGCCCCTACGGCCTGGCAGGCTCATTTCGCAGAGGGCCCCAGAGCTGACCTTGGTTCTTCGGCAATGATCTGATTTTCTCTACAAGCGCTCAGCTCTGAGCATCAGGGTCACTGGCAACAGTAATTGACTTATAAATAATCATTAACCTTTTCTTAAGTTTTTTTGTTTTGCATTTGGTTTGCTAAAACTAAAACACCAGCTCTCTGAGAATTTAGAAAAACAACACTAGCAAGCTGGGAAAAAGAGTTGGAGTTATGAGGTGGGAGTAGGAAACCAAAGTTAGCAATCACTCCAATGGTTCTCTTGGAGCTGCTTCAGCTGCCAGGGGAGTTTCCAGCTCTCTCTTCACCTGGAATTTTCATCACTCTCATAAGTCACATCGATGCCAGGAGGTTTTTATTGGGGCAAGTTGCTATCGGCTTAACATTAGCCTTGGTCCTACAGGAAATACAAAAGAAGTTTACGTCCTGGACCTCGGGAGGCAGTCTACTGTCATGGGAAAGACAAGGGTATGAATTTAGTCGGGGTGAAATAGGCTATGCGGCAGTAACAAATGTTGTGAACTATCAGTAGGTCAACCCGATAAACATCAAGCTCTTGCTTACCTTGCTTTGTCAGAAGAGGTGTCTGACAGCCTTTCTCCATCACATTGGACTGTCATCTGGAGCTCACATCCTTCACGCTTGCCATGCAGGGGAAGGGAGAACTGGGGGCTAAGCAGGGTGTTTCTAAGGACCAGGCCTGGAAGTTTCTTTTGTAGAGTTCATAGTTCAGCCACACGGCAGGAATCAAAGTGCAAGGTCGACTGAGGTGGGAGTCTGGTGTCCCTCTGTGTCCAAGAGTAAAAAATGGTGTGGTGAACACATAGCAATGTCTCCATCACAGCTGGCTTTAATTCCCAGCTCTTCTGCTTTTTATCTTTGCAATCTTTGGTGAGTCACACAGTTTTTCAGTCTCAATTGTCTTATGTGTAAGATATACATAAAATCAACTGCTTGGATGAAAGTTAAATGCTGACATCCAGGAATTCCCTTGCCTTCCTTTAGCATCATCGCCAGCCGGGGACATAATACCTCACATATATGCAAAGACTAGAAGCATCTGCAAGTTTTTCCTGAAAGCTACCTGCCCCCAAAGCACCTGGGAGTGGGAATTAAGATGAAGCTTTCTCTCCCTCTCCCACCCAGACAAAAACGCTAAAAATTGGAATCTCAGAGGTGAGCGAGGAAACTTTCATCTTATATTCTCTTCCCAAACTGTTTTTTTAAAGTCGCGGTAAAATGTACATATCACAAAACTTACCATCCGCGCCATTGTTAAATGTACAGATCAATAGTGTACTGCACATCAATACTACATTGCAACCAGCCTCGAGGACTGTTTTCGTCATGAGAATCTAGAACTCTGCCCGTTCAAAAGCGGCTCCCATTCCTCTTCCCTCAGCCGCTGGCAACCGCCCCTCTCCTGTCTGTTTACAAGTTTACGAGTCCACGAGTCCCCACTCTAGAGACGCCGTGTAAGTGGGTTCCTCCAGTAGTTATCTTTTCATGACTGGTTTATTGCATTTAGCATAATGTCCTCCAGGTTTATGCATGCAGGGGCATGTGTCAGAATTTCCTTCCTTTTTAAGGCTAAAGAATATTCCAGTGTGTGTGTGTGTGCAGATATATTGCATTTTGCTTATCCATTCATTCAGCTATGGACACCTCAGCTGCTTTCACCTTTCGGCTATTGCAAATAGTGCTGCTGTGAACACGGGTGTACAAGTATCTCTTTAAGATCCTGCTCTCAGTTCTTTCAGGTAAATACCCACAAGTGGAATTGCTGAATCATATGGTAATTTTATCTTTAATTTTTTGAGGAACTGGGTAATTCGTCTGCCTATCTGAATTTGAGAAGCACTGGACTGTATGAGAAAAGATATAGCCCAGGACCAACTTTGTGCAATAGAGACTACAGGGATATTAGTGGGGGAGAGGAGAGAACAGAAAGGGTAAGTGTGGGAGGCCGGTGCTGCAAAGAAAAGGTGAGGTTGAAAGCAGCCTCGAAACACAGATTTGAGCACAATGAAATGCAGGGAGAAGGCCGTCTAGGTGGGCAACCACAAGCAAGTCAAGGGGGAGACCAGGAGTGCCGCAGGGACAGGAGAGAAAAATCATGCTGGAGGTTTGGGGGAGGTGAGGTTGTCAGGAGAGGTGGAGGTAGGTAATTGTGAGACTTGGACACCAGGCAGGTGGATTCAATTTTAATACAATAGATAATAGGCAGCTCCTTCAGGCTCTTGAAGAGAAGTGTCATACTGTAATTGTCGAGTCATTATCCAGGGAAATTTGTACCAGTAACAAAATAGCGCTGAAAGTGTATTGTTACATAAATTCTATTGTAGTGAATATTTCATTAAAATTATATGAAGTGTTGTCATAGTGTTATAAATGAATATAACTATATAATTACACGGTCCTCCTCTGCCTACCAGAAACTTCTCATAGATTAGATATAATGAGCAACTAACAATGTAAGTAGCATCTTCCACAATACCTTGAAAAATGAAAAAAACTTTCTGTCTGAATGGGATAAACAACATGAAAATGTGTATAAGAAAAGTGCTGTGTCTTTGTGGTATTTGAAAAATTTCTATATTGTATATATAGGCCTACCACCTATTAGCTGTGCAATGGAAACAATTCGCTTAACCCTTTTATGCTGCAGTTTCCTCATCTATGAAATGGGGATAATAATAGGACCTAACTTACAGAGTTTTTGTGACCATTTAAGGAGTTAATGTATGCAAAGCACTTAGCACAGGGTCTGGTGCTAAATAATAAATAAATGCTCTATTACCATTATTGGTACTCTCAAATGAAGCTTTATAAAATAATAATCCTGTTCTGACAAGAAATCAAGGATCAAAAGTTTTCAAACTCTTACTTTCTCTCCGGTGAGCTAGAACTCGAAGTGTTCCCCATGTGGACTTTCTTATTTGGAGTAAAACTAAGGCATGTTGATAAAAACTTCTCAACGTGCACAGGGGCAACCAATTTTCACAAATTTAGACATGAATAACCAGGCAAGTGCAGAAAGCTGCTTCAATCCTTGGAACTCATGAGAGCACAAATACATAAGGTGACAAACGTAAGATTATCATTGTTGTTTCTCTAACCGTGGTGATGGGCTGTCTGAGACAATTTACCCATCTAGCCTGGCTCCTGGCTGAGCCAAGGTGTGAACTTGCGCTTGTCTACCCAGCCAAATAATTTAATAATTTAATTTTGAATCAAGTTGCTAAACGAGAAACAAACCATAGAGTAGCTCTTTCTGTCTACCCAGTGACTCGGTCAGAAACAAAAGACACATTCAGACGTCTCTGCCTCACTCTGTCATAGCCTCAAGGACACTTCCTTTTGTTCAACGTCAGGCATTTGCTCCGGTTTCTGAAATGGTTGCTCACCTCCTTGACAGAATGCAGAATCACTCCTGTTTCCCTGTTGTTTCCTGAAGGATAAACACTGACCTAAAATCCCTTTTGTCAATAAATCTGGAAGGAACCCGTCTTCATGTGATGCTCTTTCCGGTCCTGCTGGGGTTGTTTGTAGCCTCAGAGGCCATGGCAGGATGTTTCTCTCCTAAGTCCCCAGGGCTTTGCATCCCTCAGATGTCCTTGAACAACTAAACAGAAATGATGTCATGCTCGAGAGGTCTCCGAACCTACATTCATTGGAATCAGATAACTCTCTGTGTCTGACCACACAGCTTTGTCTTAGTAAATGGTGAACCATCTATATGTGCATGTGTAGATGCATGTACATTTATGTTGTTTATATCCATACATGTGTATATGCGATGTAGTATATATACATGTACATATATCCATACATGTGTATGTATCCATGTATGTGCATACATATAAAATGTGTGTGTGTTTGTGGTGCTTCATCTACAACTACAGGTCTGCGCAAACATTTCAACAAAACTCTTTGGTTCCCCGCTAAAGGCAACTTAACATTGTTGAGGGTCTGCTATGTACCAAGTAACATACCTGCGTCATAAAAGCCTGTGTGAAGGGCACCATTTGACGGATGTGTAAACAGGCCTGCATCACAGGCCGCATGTGCCTGGGCTGAGATGTGAACTCAGTTTCCTCTGGCTCTTGGCCTTTCTCCCCATTTCCCCTCCTGTTCTTTACTCAAGCTGCTTCCTGTGGAAGCCTAGTCTCCTTCCTGCTAACGCTGCCTGTCCTTTAAAACCTGCTCAGATTCTGTTTCTACCTGAAACCTTCCTTCCCGGCCCTCAGAGCCCTCACCTCGGCGGGGCCCTGGCTCAGGCAAACACCCAGGGGCCGGCGGTCAGCGTCTCTCCCTGCTGCTTGTTCGGTAGCATCCCTTTGAGAGCTTGAAAGTGGCCGTGGTCGAACTATTTCCAGCACAGAAATTGCCCAGCAATACACATCAGAGCTTTCCTTTGGGAAAGCAGCTGTTCAATATTGATCAGCTCAACAACTCCTTTTTTAAGGTTTAAACTTCTACCCATTTGTGATACATTTATTCCTCTCCAGATTATTCACATAGGCAGGCCCCACCTCTCAATTCTAGAACTTCTTGAGGGGAAGGACCTCATTCCTCTTTCTCTTTATCCCCCTGAGACCCAGGGCTGCAGATCCAGAGAGCATGAATGAACTCTTGGTTGATAGATGGTGACATACAAAACTCAGGCTGATTCCCCTATGACATCATCAGTATCTACTCATGGAATCCGTCATTTCTGAAGTCTCTGCCCTGCTGTGCCCACTTATATCCTAAACTTGGTGAATTAACAGCCAGACTCCCATCCTTTCTATAACCCCCGCAAACACCCAGCAACGCCAATCCAGCTCTTCGGGTCTGGAGTTAGTGTGTCTTACTTTTCTCTCCACCTCTATTAGCTTGCTAGGGCTACCATAACAACCTCCCACAAACCGGGTGGCTTCAAACAATAGAAATTTATCCTCTCACTGTTCTGGGGCTGACAGTCCAAAGTCAAGCCGACGGCAAGGCCATGCATTCTCCGAAGGCCACAGCTGTGGAATTCGAAAGGTTTCTGTATCGTCTATAGAAACCAGCTTCTCGTGGCTGCCAGGCAATCATTGCTGTTCTTGGCTCGTAGCTTCACCCCTCCAACCTCTGCCTCTGTCATTCCACGGCCTTTTTCTCCTATGTGTCTGTGTGTCTCTGTACCTCAGTCTCCAAATTTTCCTCTTCTTAGAAACCAGTCATGTTGGATTTAAGACCCACCCTAATCTGGTCTAACTTCATTTTAACTTCATTACGTCTGCAAAGACCCCATTTCTAAATAAGGTCACATTCATGAATACCAAAGGTTAGGACTTCAGCATATCTTTTGGGGAATACAATTCAACTCCAAACACCATCCCAGTTGTCAACCCTTAATGTTTTGTTAATTCGCCCCCGATCTGCTGCTTCTAAAACATCAAGAATGTGGACACTGCTGAAGAACCTTCTTGGACTCTTTAATGACAGATAGGAGAACCCTGCTTCCCCCATGGGCTACCACCTGGATAGCCCTCCTGGCCATGTGACCACTTTCTAGATGGGCTTCTGACCTCACTCCATATTGCCCGGTGCATCCACTAATACCATTAAGCCTCTCCAATCAACTCTATTCGTCCCTCCCCAGCGGCCTTTGCTAGAACATGATGTACCATAAAACATTTATTAGTCAGCTGAACTGAATGGCTAGGCCCACATGCTAATAAAATAATGTAAGAGAAAGCTCACTTCGAGTATCTTTCTCAGTGTGTGTTCCTTGGTTCATCTGCCTCCAAATCTCTGTAGAGATATAGAATCCTAAGCCCCATCCTAGAATCAGTAAATTAGAATTGGAGGAAGGGGATTTGAAAATCTGCATAGTTCTAAACTGTTTTATTGAATAGCTAATAGGAAACATGGTTCAAATGGCTATGTATAAAAGCACATACACAGCACAGCATTTAGACTGCTCCCCTAAGCCCTCTCCTCCTTTGTCTCCTATATTATTCATTATTTTTCTATATGCAAATATGCACAAGGATTAACATATATTATTTAACCCTTGCAAAAGTTTAAATACATAGATATATATATATATGCAACCTGTTATTCATTTTTTCATTTAGCACCAGATTCTAAAGGTTTCTTTATATTAAAAGTATATAGCTACATATTCCCATTATTTTTTATACTGTATAATATTCCATTGCACAGATCTACTATAGTTTAATGACCAGTCTCTAATTGTTTTGTGCTTGGGTTATTTCCATTGTATCACTATTACAAACAACGTCACAATAAATGACTGCCTGCATATATCATTTATTATGTGTATAGGTATCTCTGTGGGATGGAAGTGGAGTTTCTGGGTCACAGTGTAAACACACCTGTAATTTTGTTAGCTATTGCCGGATACTTATTCACAGGGACTAGGCCAACAGTGTGTTAGAATGTCTGTTTCCCTCATGGTGTTACCAACAAAGAGTGTCAGATATTTGTCAATGTGTAGGTTAGAGATGGTATTTGACTATACTTTCAATGTGTGCTTCTCTTATTGTAAATGAAGTCGAGCATCTTTTCATGCTTGAGAACAGATAATCTACATTTTTAACAGAATCCTTACATTATCCTTATGCACATAGCTCTCTTCAAGTTCCTGGCCCAGAGCCAAAGAACTTGAAAAAACAGGGTGACATGAATGCTAATGTCAAGAAGTGGGTTCCTGTCCAACTTAGTTCCTGAGGGTGTTAGCAGCTCTTCCAAAAATGTCTCCCACGTGCACACGCTCTCTCAGGGACCTGAACCCAGAATATTCGCCTAGCTTCGTCTTAAACAGACCAACTAACAGATTTTGTAAGGTGTGTAAGGTGTAGCCCACTATCCACTTCTAGGCTAGATAAGAAGACATCAGGGGGACATGGACAAGCTGGTGAGAGACAGGCTTTATTGGGGCCATTAGTAGTCAATTCCTGTTCTTCCACTTTGGGACAGTGCATCCCCTACAACTCAAGCCCAGAGTAGGGGTTTCCCGGGCCCACTTGGAAGGCTTAAGATGAGTCCCCAGAGTTTGACGGGCACAAACCCTGATATTTGATTCACACCTGAGAATCCTAAAGGTGTGGCACTGTGGCTAAAGCCTGAGATATGGCTGCTTTGGGTCCATATATTCTAGGGTGACCAACCATCCCTGGTTTGTCTAGGACCGAAAGGTTTCTTAGGATGGGAGACTTTCAGTACTAAAAACAGGTAAAAAGGGTGAGACAAACACATTTTTCCAAGGAACAGGATGTGGACTCCAGAGACATTATCTAACCATGAGTCATCTTGAGAAGATCCCCTTACCGAAGGAGCCCCTGGAAGGCAAGGGGTCCCAACAGTAGGGCAAACACCCAAATGCCAGGCCCACACGGACCACAAGCAGCTAGACTCAGGGGCATTGCAGGTACAAAGACCTGCCATGAGAGGTCTGCAGAGGGGATCTGCAAGGACACCCCAAATCATCCCACTGCGGATGGACTTGCACTTGCACAGCTACTAGTGAATGCCAATGGCAGGTCACATCTCTCCGAGCTGAAAAGGATGGTGCCCTTTTCCGCCAGCCCTCTGTGGAGGGCGCTGACACAGGACCGAGGACATAGTCCCTGTTGCCGGAGTGCTGTTGGCAGAGAGCGCTCAGTTATCAGCTGCCCAGGGGTGGCTTGTCTCTGCAGAGAGCCCCCTGCTCGGGGTCACACCCCTCCCTAAGGAGGTCAATTCCAATGGTTGATAGATGTGGGAGAATAAAGGCCTAGTCCCCTGACCACGGCTGGGGACAGCTGTGAAGGGTTGTCCCAGACTCAAAACTCTCCGGGGTCAGCTGAGGCCCCATCAGGACAACATCACAGCTCAGCTGTACCTGCACCCCTTCCCTCCTGTTCTCCTCCCCTCTCCCCTTCCTTCTTCACTGCTTCCATTCTCTCTCCTGCTCTCCCCTGCTCCTCCTCTTTCATAGGTGACACAGGCAATGTTTCCTCCAGAGGCCGATAAAACAAATGGTACAGAGCGAGTCGACTGGGGCCCAGGAGAATGAGCTCACCCCTGCTGAACTCAGTCATTCAATATTACCACTTATAGTAGCTTCTAGCGACTCTTTCTAGCCACAAAATGAGTAAAATGGTGCTATCTCTGCTCCTTACTTCACAAAGCCTCCCAAACAAACCAAAGGAGATTCAAACTCTGAGACAAAGGTAGTCAAAGGTATAAAGGAACTATTTAAAAATTTTTCTTTTGAGGTGACATTGATTTATATTATGTAGGCTTCCGGCGTGCAGCATGGCCTACCAAATAGCCGCTCAGGTGACCGCAAGTAGGCTTTGGGGTTTTTACTTGAGTCACTTAACCCAGTTAGTCATTAACTCAGTTTGAAAGGGAGCTTAAACTATTTACTCAATAGACATGACATGGGCCACGTGTTAGCCCTGAGCAAATGTGAAAGTTTGACTTCTTACCCAGATTTTTCCTGAACCTTCGAAGACCTCTAATCACGTTTGGTCAGAGGCATGTGTGATTTTCGAAAAAGTACTTTACATGTCGAGCTGTGATCATACCATTAAGGACTCAAGACCAGAAACATCAGCCTGTCTTTTCAGGGGTGTGACAGGCATGGGACAGCAGCGTGCAGCCCCGCTCCAGGTCTCAGCAGGTGTTCGAGGCACTGGTGTATTTGAGGAGGTTAGGGAGCCTAAAAAAGGAATGTGTATCAAGCTACCTTTTCACATCAAGGGTCAAACCAAAAAACCAAAGGTCAAAAGGAATCAGGAAAAGGAAAAAGAAAATACACATTATCCACAAAATGTATTTTTAAACATCTGTTTTTCCTGTGCAGCTGTCTGGCTCGATTCCTCCATTGAAGAGCAAACAATTTAAAATAATAATAATTAAAAATAAATCCTTTTTTTTCCAACTTACCTCAAGATTAGAACATGTTAGGATTGGAAAGGCCCTTGTAATTCATTTAATCAAACCCTTATTGTATGTAAGTGAAGAAATTGCTCTAGAAAGGTTAGCTGGTTAGTGGGGGAACCCAACTCTACTGATACGGAGAGGTCCATTATGATAATCTCGTATGTGTACATTCATTGTATGCTACAGCCCGGCATCTCACTCGAGAATTTCCAGGTTCTTCAGTAGGTGGGACCGGTATTATCTCCTCCAGATCACAGAACATTGAAAATGTTAGGTGACTCCCTTCAAATCTCACAGCTAATAATTTGTGACACCCCATACATTTTGAGACATGGTGCTTCCCATCTGGCCCTCTCACTGGCTCCGCCCTCTCACTGACCCCACCCTCTCACTGGCCCCTCCTCCTTTGTGGTCCCTCCCGTCCTTGCAGCCCCTGTCTCTGCCTTGGCATGCTTCCCTGCCTCGTGCCCTTCTGCGCCTGCCGCGCCCCTGATGACAAGCCCTCCCATGTAGAGGCTTCTGAGGCGAATAGCAAAGTCCTGCAGGGCAGGGTTGGGGCCTCAGCCCCAATGCCAGCTGTGCTGGGTGAGCCGTGTGGTCTCCTGAGATCCAGCTTCCTCGCCTGTGGAGTGGGAAGCCCCGACTAGCCCTCCTCTAGGTGGGCTGCCTTCTACAAGTCCAGCCTCTGGCTCTGACACCAGATCCACAGTGTGGCTCAGCCCCGCAGCCCCCCAAGGCCAATAGCCTTCTTAGCTCACCTCCTTGACTGCCCTTTACTCCCTTCTTCTAATAACGTGTCAGCTGACACTAAAAGCAGGTTCCCAGGGAAAGACATTCCCATTGTCAGTGCTTTCAAAGCTTCGGGGTATTTCTTGAAGCTTATTTCCAATTCAGAAGTTCTATTTTCATGAATGGGTATTGTGAAGGAAGAACGGATGAATGAATGAAAGTGTAAATGATTCAGAATTCAATTGAAATGCCACTTTCTCAGGGTCGCATTCTCTTCCATCCTTAAGTCCCTTGTTATCTGCTGACATATACCACCTAGTAATTTTCCTCATCACGACCATAATAAAGTGATTATGAATGAAACTATCTGACATCCACTGATCCAGCTAGAATATAAACTCTAGTTTTCTTCATCCCCAGCACCTTGCAAAGTGTGTGACAGACAGAAAGCTCAGCAACTATTGGTTGAATGAATGGCCGACCTCCTGTTGACTCTCAAAGTGGAGCCGCTCTGCAGATGAGCAGCAGCCAGCCTCCCCTGGGAACTCTTGGGAAACGCGAATTCTGGGGCCTCACCACAGCCTTACTGAATCCGAACGGGCGCTGGGGCGGGGGGCGGGGGGCGCAGGGGGTGGTTAGGGTCTAGCAGTCTGGGTTTTAATAAGGTGATTCCAATGTCCACTCAAAACTTCTGGTTAAATCGATTAATGTTTAGCACAAGACTTTATCCCATAAGGGATCTGAACAGGCAGGGAGAAAGACAGAGAGAGACCTAAACCTGCGGCTTTGACAAGCACAACAGGGATGGGAAGGAGTGCGTGCGCGCGCGCGTGCGCGCGCACAAACGCGCAGAATGGGGCTCCAGCTACCTGGGCACAGAGGAACCCCCCTCCCACCCCCGACTAGCATGCTAAAAACAGGGTTAAGGACCAGCTTCAGCTCCCAACGAGCTAAGAGCACTGAGACGTGAAAGTGTCCCCAGGCGCACTGAGTGTAAATGTCCCCTAAGTAACAAGTTCCCTGACCTCTTAAGGAGTGTTTTTTGGAGTAGCCAAGTGTGGTAGGGTCCAGATTTGGGACCCCTTAATGAGAGAGGTTGCTGGTCTCTAAGACCCCCAAATAAGCATCCTAAAAATTGTTCCCTAGAGCCTGGGAAACAAGTCACCCACTTCTGAGTGTGGGTTGGCTCTAAGGATGACTGTTAGTAATTTTTAAATTTGTTGTTTCCTCCCTCAACAGCTATTTGGTGGATGGCTGCAAGTCCTGGCTGGTCATCGGAGGACTCCTGGCTCGAGATTGACCAGCTCAGCTCCAAATTCCCTTTTTTCCAGAATTACTTACCTTAAAAAACTATTTAGGAGTTTGATTTAAAAATTACACATTTCATAATGATTAAGATTGTGTAATACTCAGATAAATACAAAAGGGAATGGATTTAACATAGAGGAGGTTTGGTCTCAACCACTTGGATGACTATCTCCAAACAGACCAGGTTCAAGTTCACCATGTCCCCCTGCCTCTCTGCTGCAGTTAGTGTTCCTCCGTCCCTGCCTCCCACCCAATGACCTACTCCTCCCAACTCCACCCTCACTCTTTGTTACCCCAAGCACGGCAGGGTGCTTTTCTTGCCTGGAGCTCCCAGCATGCCACATGGTTGAGGCTCTGCCCTAGATAACCCTGTCAATGATTAGCTCATAGTTTAATAAACTAATTTTGTGACTTCTCACCTCGTAAGAACTTCCCGTTTATTCTGCCCAGCCAAATTTGTGTATTTTTAGTTGCTCTTCTAATAAAAAAAAGTCAATCCCTACATTTGTTTAGAAAACAGATTCATATTGAATACAGAGATTTCAATGGGAAAGAAAAGGGTCCTAGTACAGAGCAAATCACCAGGTCCCAGGAGCACAGCAGCAACGCGTCCTATTGTGGAAGTGGTATATTGGAGGTCGGGTTGGAGAAGGGAGGCTCTTTAAGTAAGTTACAAGCGTAGGCGGCGCAGACTCCCACATCACAGCCCCTGAAGGCTTCCCTTCCAGCAGCCTTCTGTCTTTGCTCATGACTATGGCCTCATGGACCCAGGAGGGCGGTGAGATGGAGGGAAATTTTTAAAAAGGTTAGAGGAGCAAAATGCCGAATATCAAGTTTTATTTTCTAGAAAATTACCAACTGATTGAAAGACACAGAAAGTGTCCATAATACCTTTGGAAGAAAAGTCAAACTTTGCCGCATGGTCTTTCTCGTCTCTTTCATGGTATGAACTGCTCAATTTAGTCTTCCTGATCGTGTCCAATTGTGACAATGTTCTTCCAGAAATGTTCCAAAGTTTATTTCCAGTGAGTAAGAGAAAATGAGCAAAAGAAAAGCCAGAAGCCTGAGCTGGCCCGTAGGCTCTTCTAGCCCACTATTCTATTAGTGTGTATCTATTCCCTGTGGGTGTGTCCTGGATTCCTGTCCTGAAAACATCCTTGGTGGCTGCAGCAAAGTCTTCTGATGGCGACCCAATGCTTTATCCTAAACGCCCCCACCCACTCAGCTCAGCCAACGGTCATGCCTGAAACAGATGCTCTGGCTTCCCGTGGCCAAGCAGTTTCAGGCCCCACCCAGCAGATGAGGCGCCTCATCCCTTAGACACCAGAAGCTCTTCCTGATTTCATCAGGCAGGATGAGATACTTGTTTGGGGGAGGACCCTCATGTTTTGGCTTAAGCAAGCAAATCAAGTGTGTGAATTTGGTAAGAGCAGAGACTTGATATGTAAAGCATAGCATTAAGAAAATTCCATTGGGCTGAAAATAGCACCTTCTTCTCCTGGTGAGCCAGCAACTTTGTAAGATGATTTTACAAAAGGAAGGATAAAATGGCCTCAGTAAAATATCTTCATGTTCTAGAGAGGGTAACTGGAGAAGTGTGGATGGCACATAATATTTCCCAGTAAGAACTTTAAGATTTAATTAAAGCCTCGAAGCAAGGGTAGCTAGCCCTTATCAGAATATACAGTAGGCCTGTTGCTTCCGTGTGATCTAATCAGCAAGATCAGCACTTCTCACACTTGAGGGTACCCGCCAATCATCTGAGATCTTGTTTAGAGGCAGGCTTCGTCTCAGACAGTCTCAGGTGGGGCCCTAGAGTCAGTATTTCTAACCAGCCCTAACTATTGCAGAGGCCGTCGGCATGCGGTCCACACTTTGAGTAGTGAAGATGTACACTGTTCTAAAAGCAATGTTTCTCCAAGGGTGGTTGTTGGATCACTTGCATGAGAACCACCGGGGTGATCTGTTAAAAAACAGAGTCCTGGCTTCACCACAGTTTACTAAATTCAGTGTCTAGACTGGAAGCCCAGGGATCTGTATTTAACAAACAGCCCATATGATTCTTACCCATGCTACAGCTTGAGAATGGGCACTGTCTAATAAGTGAATGGGAACTTGGGACGCCTATCGAATGTGTGGAGAAGGCTTTGGCTGCGTGGCGAGGAGTCCAGTCCACAGGAAGGACTTGTGCAGTCCACAGGAAGGGAGGACACCGAGCAGTTAAGCGGGAGGTGCATCCATGGACTAGTATGTACAAGCCGCTCAGGGCATCTCGATGATGGGGAAGGAGCGTGGATAGGCATTCGTGATGCTATGATACTGTGTTAATTTCTATTGCTAAAATACACTTCAATTTTCAGTATTAAGCAGATGCTATTCACGGAAAAATAATTACGATTTGGAAAAATAATTGTAGAAAACTAAGCTATTTTCTTATCCTCTCATTGCCTTACCTGATAATCTTAGAGAAGTTTATCATCATTTATGAAGATTCTTCCATTGGTGGTCTGTCCAGCATTTTAGCTTTTGTGTACTTCCAGTACTCAATCTCCATGTCTTTGATGAAGGAGAAAACAATTTGTAAACAAATGCTGACTTTTACCAAGTTCATCCCTTCTCAAAAATATAAAATAAAATACTGGTAAATGTATTAAAGTTTGTATTTGGTAACGATAGCTAACATTTTGAGTGCCTTTATTATGTACTTGGAACTGTGACAAATAAATTAAATTCATAATTGCAATTAATCCTAAATAAGAGATACCCGTCGTTCTTCTCTCCGAGCGCAGGTGAGCCTCAGAGGGCCTGGTGAACTGAGGGAGCCAGCGTTCGTGGCTGGCTTCGGCCAGGGCAGTGCCCGGCCTGCTGTGCTCTCTCAACCTTTTTTCCTTTCATAGAAACCTCCCAGGTTACCGGAACCAGGCATCGCCTGCCCCCTGTGGCTTTGACCAAACCCAGACGCGCTGGCCCAGAGGAGGCGTGCGTGTTGGGCACCACCACTCTGCATCGCACAGAAAAATCTTACCTAAGAGAAGCTAAACGTAAACCCTTGATTTGTAAGCTTCTCACAGAAAGTCATCATCATGTCAACTGGAAGAGGTGAAATTGGCAGAGGCAGCAGATGACATTCCTCAGTGTCACCTTACAAATGATCAGCTCGTTCTTCCCAAATCAGTTACCATTTATGAGGGAGGAGAAATCAGTATGTAAAATGGAATTGTTACGTAGGGCTGCCTACCAACTGGAGGCCCTTTTAAGTTGTGGGTGGATCCAAATGAGGGTGTGACCTCCCTATCTCCGAAGAGACAGTTCCTTGGGAAGACAGGGTTCACAAGGGCCAAACTGTTAGAGAAGGGCAGAGCGGGTTGAGATTAAGGGTGAGAAATTCTCTTTTGTCAGGTATTAATATAGTCATGGCCACTGTCTTTTGATACTTGTCTTATCTTTGTTAGTTTTAACCTTTCTGTTTGCTCATCATGTTTTATACATTGTTGTAAATAGCATATCACTGAGCATTTTTAAAAATCCAAGCCAGTGATCTCTGCCTTTTGACTTGCAGGTTTATCGTATACACATTTATTGTCATTTCTGAGATACCTGTCCAGGCGGAAGCCTTGGGGGGGTCATCCTTCACTCATCTCTTTCACGCCATGTGTGTAATCCTTCAGCAAAACCTGCAGACTCTGCCTTCATCATCTATCCAGACTCTTCAGCCCTTGTCACCACCGTCCCGTGTCCAAGCTGCCTCTCACCTGGGTTGCTGCAGTAGGCCCCCCAAAGTCTCTGCTTTTTCCTCTTCCAGTCCGTTTGCATCGCAGCACGTAGGGCGATCCTCCATCTCCCTCCTCTCACAAAAATCCCCCAAGGACTGCCCATTTCACTCAGAGTAAAAGGCACGTCTTTTGAGTAACCCCCAAGGTCCTGTGTGATCTTATCCCATGTCACCTCTGACCTAGCCTCTTTCTACCCCCTCCCCTGCTCCGTGTGCCCTCCTGGGGCACATCACAACCTCAGGATACCTACCTTTGCTATTCCTTTGTCTGGAATGCTCTGCCCCCATATGTCCACACGGTCCAATTGCTTACCTCCCCCTGTATATTTTCTAAAACAGCCTTCTCAGTGAAGCCGTCTCTGACAAGTTTTCTTCTGCCCTCAACATGTCCACTGCCCTTGTTGGCCTTGTGCTTGGCATCATAAGGCATGCCACGTGACTTATTTATCTGTGGACCTGTTATGTTTTCCTCCACTAGGATGGAAGTTTCATGAAAGCGTGTATCTTTCTATATTTTGTTTACTGTTGTATCCCTAGTTCTTGAAAGAGTAACTGGCTTTTAGTAGGTACTCCATAGTATAATTGTTGACTGAATGAATTTGGGTTTTTTTTCTACCCCTTTCTTTCTATGCTTTTTTCAATCCTTTCTTGCCTCTCTCTCTCTCTCT